>JAUTBX010085761.1:0-12158 GCA_032361465.1 Lepetodrilus tevnianus | reverse complement strand
ATAACTGGCTGAAAATGATGCAACTTATTACGGACTTCTGTATCCCATTTGGCTTGACGTAGCGATGTAATATACAATGGGAGAAATGTTTACAATTTACCTTGATTCGGAAGCCATAGTTTCTGGTGGTGTTGACCTCTGACACTTCGTAGCAGGTGGACAGGTCAATGCGACCATCTAACGTGTTGGTGTCCTCCGCCTTGCCATCGCGGTAGTACCGCAGTGAATTGCCGGCCAGCACAAACCAGTGCTTCTTCATATCCTTCACGGAGAATCATAATATTAGTTTCACAATAAAAATTATCTTCATCATATTCTGATATTTTCATATTGTAACTTCTGATGTTCTTCAAAAATATATGAGACACCAGTGAATACCAGATATTCTAAGCCAAAAATAAAAAATAAAAAATTAGATTTCACAACTGTGATATTTAGATTTAAATATCTTTGTATTAGATAAATACATAGCCATAGATTAAACAATTAACATGGAATTAAGTCAAATATGTCAAGAGGCAAGTTCCTTGAAACTGATGCATGCATGTGTCATCAGATGAGCGTCAACATACCTTATCTAGCGGACCTTGCTTGATCAGCCATCCTTTCTTCATATAGACTAGATCCTGAGGAAAAAACAAGAAAGTCTTACAAATGGGGAATTACTACACTAGTCTATTAACCTAAACAGCTTCGGTAAACATGGTTAGATTAAAAGTAAATGCTAAAACCATTCCTAGCACGTAAAAACCAACTGTACTATTGCACATATCACCAGTAGGTTGAACAAAAATAGTATCAATTCAGTGAATGAATACAATGACCAAATATAAACCTGTGAATATATTGCTAACATAATGTACTAAATATACAAATTCACAACATATGACATAACAACAATGCTCTTCATGTTGACAAATTAATCATTAGTTCCCAATACGAGACAATACCATGCCGACAATATAAACAAGGCAAATTGAAATAAATAACAATATTAATTAACAAACTGAAAATATGCCAAGCAAATAACGGAAAGTTAAAAAATTGACAAACTGAATTATATTATACTGTTACCATGGTTACACAGATACCATTGAGCACGACTGTTTTAAACGTAAACACTGTTTATGTATAGTTCTAGTAGTGCTTCGATCATGCTTCTAAACATGGAATCAGTGTGTCATTCAAGTTATATTTATTATTATAATTATTACTATAATATTACTACAATATTTCCCTAGTAATACTTGCCTCATATTTCGTCCCTTTGTGATCGGGACTGACAGGAGCAGGGGTAAGGGAGTGAACTCTGTTGGCTGCGCTGAGCTCAGAACTGCGGGCCATCTACAATAGCACATTAGCGGTACGTGTAGTGATGAAGGAGGCACTTGGGGGGGAATTATCTCCCCTTGATGAACATATTATGACTTTACTTAATTTAATTACAAATACACAATTCTTCCAAGCAGGAGGATGTGAATGAGTATGTGGCCTCTGATATGAGATGCCCTTGACCATGACAGATTCATATGGTATGAGAGTGTTGAATTTATTATTCCGTTATTCTGTAAAATGTGTTGACCATGATGTGCTGCTATGGATGCAAGGTTACTATTAGCATAAATGAGGTGGCTATAGGATGACGTGATTATAAAGCACTGAAATTGTGTACCATACAACTGGCACATCTCATATTAGTAATATTGAAAAGCCATTCAATGTTTAATTTCAATAATGGTAACATACAGATTCAACATGTGACAGAACACAAGGTGCATGCTATGCTGTCTTATATTTTAGATATTTTAGATAAGCAAATGATATTTCCTCCGGTCTATCCTGGTCATATAGCTCTGAGTAGTTTAACTGTTAAACCCACTATATTTCCAATTATAAAAGAATATTTAACATTTAATTTTCTACATGACAATAAATTGGAGTGCAGTGGTAACAAATAAGGGGAAAACACAAAAGCATGTCGATGGATAAAACAACATGAATATATGTGGACAGACATAGTAAACATGCATATGATTAAGATGAAGTTGAAGTATATGCATGACTGAAAGTAATATATGAAAAGCATAACTATCATGCAGCATATCATAAAGAGCGCAATCAAGTCATGAAATTAAACTACGACCAATGATAATACTTTACTGAACTCTACATCCATGCTCCACACTGCAAATAATATTTTATATTTCAGTGACAACTTTCCTATGCTGAGGTACCTACCTTGAGTTCATCGGTTTCGTTACTCTCCGTTTCGTCCGTACTCATACTCTCGCGGTCGGTATCATCGGCCAGGCTTTCCAGATTGCTCTCCCCTTGATCGTCGCGAGGCAGAGACAGCTGTGTGGGGAAGTCCTTCATGCTGGTGGACCTCTCGCGGTGTTGCCGTGTGCGCTCCGAGGCCGACGTCTTGTTCTTCTGAGGACGGTCGTCGAAGGAGCTTCTCCTCAAGGTCGAGCTGGTGCTGCTTGACCCGGGAGTGGACCCCGGAGTGGACCCCGGAGTGGACCCCGGAGTGGATGCTGGTGTGGACGCTGGAGTGGACACGGGAGTGGACGTGGCGCCTGGGTAAGCTCTGGACGGCAGCAGTGCAGGTGAGGTGTTGACGCGTGGAAGCGTGAAATACGGGTTAGTCGAATACTTAGAGTCTGACAGGATCTTCGCACGAGCTGACAGACTGTACAGCCCGTCATTTTTACTGAGGTAGTCTAGACGGTCGCCTGAACGGCTCAGGAATCTTGACGAAACCAAATCTCCATCTCCGCCTTTGTCCTCCGAGGATAAATCATGTAAACTGCTACTCTTACGAAGTCCTTCTTGGTAGTTCTTGTCGTATTTGTGCTTCAGACTACGGACTCCTTTAAATGTGGAGAAGGAAGGCACGTCCGATTTCAATTTAACTTTTTCTATGTCAAATCGTCCCTTTTTGATATCTGACTTGTCTGCATCACTCTTTTTATCTGATGACTCCGGCTGTAGGAAAAACGTTATTCGTGGCAATTGCTAATAAACTAAATTGTCGTACAGAAATAGTAATTCATTGTATTCTATCCCTCAGGTTGTAAACTTGAGTCTGAATTCAAGCGCATTAAAAACAATCAATTATTTGTTAATTTGGGAAGTCAACCATACAAAAACAGACAGTTCGACATTCTCAATTAAAGGATAATTTTAATACACTTCCAATCATTACAATTTCAGACGACATTAAAGGGAGGTAAGCGAGTGAGAGCTGAGGGCAGACGGTCATGGGAAGTGATGTGGGTATAGGTTCAGTAGATGACGTCTAAGGGGAGATAACTGACTCACCTGTAAGTTTTCCTTGTTGCTGACGCCGAGTGGTGGTTTTCGCCGTGGTTTCAAGATGGAGTTCATGGACCGCGGGAATTCAATGAGGACATCGTACCACCTGTAACAGTGAGAGCTTTAGTGAGAACTAGAATTCTACACACCTGTGGTACAAGTCTGAGGTCCATTACACAGAACAATCATAATACTACGAGAGTCATAACTCCAGTATGTTAACGTGAAGTTGTTAAGGAGTTACGAATCTCGTAGCGCTATGATTATTCTGTGGCATGGGGGTCTGTCTGGTTGTCAAAGTTGTGAATGTGCTAAATCTACCACAAATGCGATGCTACTTTTCACAATTCATATGAATATATAATATATTATTCCAAGAACTACAGGTTAAAAACATTAAAGATGAAAGTGTATCCATGTTTGGATTTTGAACCAGGGCATAACACATTGGTGTCAATGATTAAAGTTTTATCTCTTTCTCATGGTCTATTTTTTTTTGTATTGGAGATCAGAGCTGCTTTCAAGATTATTTCACTTATAACATGTCTTTAGGTCAGGAGGAAAACCGCAACATCTGTAGCACTGAATGTTGCAGTAACCACACTACATTCAGTGCATCCTATCAATATATTCTCATGGTTAAAAAAATGGTGGCAATTGTCAAATCGAGAAACAAAAGCAATATTATGTAAAACCTGTTTTCAAATTGTGACAGTTGTGACATTTATGACATTGTATTACGAACATAGTAACATTTCTAACCAATAATAGCAGTGATAATGTTTGCTGATTGAACATCGAGTGCAGATTGTGACAGATTCAACCACTGGACAACTGTCAATTTAATAAGTTCTACAATTATGATGTTGCCATACCAATGGTTAAAGTTAATCTAGCATGGAGAGGGTTAAGTACAACACAATTCCATCCAGCTACAGGCATTGCCCGATTGTGCTCAAGTAGAGAAACACAACAACCCTTCTACTGTAATGTGTAAAGTGTGGAGGGGTATCTTTAATTTCTGGTAATAATAGACGGAAGAAACCAAATCAATAAATTTAACCAGTATGTCTTTGTAATGGATAAAGTTCTGTATTGATCTACGTGACATGTCAACTCGACCCAGACAGATGAACCCATGCAGAAAATGGAACTAGAGCAAGGACTGCCACCATAAAGTCACGTAGAGAAGCCGAGTAAGAGATCGCACCGTAGACCCAGATCTTACACTTGAAATGTCTCACTAGACCGAGATCTTACACTTGAAATGTCTCACTAGACCGAGATCTTACACTTGAAATGTCTCACTAGACTGAAATCTTGCATTTGCAATGTCTCACCGATATGTGCATCACCTCGCCGACAGACCTGATGAAATTTCCATCACTACCCTTCTGAAGTTCCCAATAACATCTTTATGACAACGTTACATGAAAATACCATCTTGACTCAGCATTTTAACACCATCAGTTGACATGCTGCACCAGGATCATGGTAACGTCTTGTGGTCAATGCATTAAATCAGACTACAAAGTGGAAAATCATCTGACAGCCAATCGCAACGGAACCAAGTGCTCTTGACTCATACGTTACATAAAAACCTGGGTATGCTCTCACAAAGCTCTCTTATCCACTATGAGACCATAGCGCTCTAGTAAGTGCACGATCCCCATGTATTAGATATCGCTATGAGAGTCCTTATGGACTCGTAGTAGATACGAGAGATTCGATAAAATATCGCCAGGGTATCCTTTCACGAAGGTCTCTTATCCACTAAGAGACAATGATGATCTCTTTGCTGATGCACTGCAAAGAGAGCACCATGGTCTCTTAGAGTATAATATTGCTTCGTTAAACGATACCCACATTTTTTAATCATACACATATTCAGCATCGTGAAGTATCTGTGATGTTAGAAGTGCTGCATCACTGTAGATGTTCTCTGTCAGAGATGATGAGAGACGGAGGCCACAGGTTTGTTATGTCCTGCTACAGTGCAGGGTGGTGTCGACTTCCTAGTACACGATGCACCTGTCTGTGTGCGTGTGGCAATCCGCTGTACACATTACCTGTACGTGAGCCACACCATGCAGAGAGAGAAATATAAAGCTTTATACTATTGGTCAACACAAAGGTATGCTATCAAAGTGCTATGGTATAAAAGGTATTCAATCAAAAAAAAAAAAAAAAAAAAAACAAACAAAAATTAAATATATCAGGGCTATTGGCAAATATTTGTATTTAAAAATGTTTGTTTGTTACAAGGGATAAATACTGAATGCACTACTGGGGGCCTATTCACAAAATGTTCTCATCTTAACTCAATCTTAACAATTCTTATATAGTATTGCTACGAACTGTTTTCAGGCTAAGAAGGTCGAAAGAAAGTTTTGAGAATAGTCTCCCTGGCTTGCATTTCATTAAAGGGTCATACTTTAGTCTGGGCATAACATCTGGGCGTATGCCATGCTTTTACTATAGCAGCAAATTACATAAACCTCGATTTATGCTCAGACTAGTGGTACGACCCTTTCACGAAATGTAGGCCTGAGTGTATTCAGTATCATCCCCCGTGAGACACACAGACACATGTCTACACACACCGACACATGTCTACACACACAGACACATGTCTACACACACCGACACATGTCTACACACACAGACACATGTCTACACACATAGACACATGTCTACACACACAGACACATGTCTACACACACAGACACGTGTCTACACACACAGACACGTGTCTACACACACAGACACATGTCTACACATACACACCCTCTCAATCCTGTTTACAAACTGCCGACTCTTTATCTGTGTCATAAACCTCACTCTAACCCAGACAGGCCTATTCAACATGCCCTTCATGTCTGCGAAACAGAGGAAGCTTTAACTGTATTGCTCTCTGGTTGTGAGACACCGCATACGAGGATAAGGTTCTATATTTCCAATGAGACTTTTCATATAAATATAATAGTGCAAATCGGTAGAATTGATACTTCTCCATACCAACCCAGGACCATGTAATGGTTAGGATAGCAATACCTTTACATGAAGAAGAGTCTAATAAATTCCTGATCCCTGTCAACTACATGGGTGGGGTGTGTGGAAGGGGTGGGGCAAGGAAGAGGGTGGGGACTGCAATGTCTTGACAGCCCTGCTTCCTAACAGACAGATAAATCCTGGGTGTGGACATTAGGTACCATTCTTAAAGCAATAAGCCTAGTCGCCCTGTTGATTAGATCTGTCTGGGCCGTGATGGCTTATCATAGTTAGCACGATGCCTTTGATGAATGATACATAGCTTTCTCAGTGCATAAATTTCCATGGATAGTATTACTTTAGCACTGACGGTCTTTGAAGGTATTCCACAAACACCAGAAGAGCATGTGAATACACGGTTACTAATTGGCCTTGGCACCAGCAGAGTAAAAACAATGGTGCGCCACCTTCATGTTAGCCTTTAGGAAATAAAGAAAACAGTTTTGCTAAAACCAATTAAAAATAAAGCTAAAAGATAACAGTAATGTGTTTTGCCCATGTGATAGCAGTAAAGTGTTTTGCCCGTTTGATGTGTTTTGCCCGTGTGATGGATCACGGCATAAGAAGGCCCACCAGATGGCAGTGCAGATGACATCATACACGAGATAGGTGTGGAGCCGGCTTGTAATAGATCACTGTTTGGTTCTGCTTGGACAAGAAGAGAACTCTGCACTGACAGACATGGCACATGTAGTTATCTGATGCCTCACATACCCCTTAGCTGACAGCTCACCCCGTCAACCAAGTGCAGAATAGAACTCATGCTTCTCAAGTCAGCGATAGGACTATCCATAGTCCCAGAGGATGACAGTAAACAGTTTAAATATACATTATATTGATTGGTATTATATTTATATGAAAGGAGCCGCTTAAATTCTTTATCCTCTTGTTCTCCAGTAATCTAGACTTGCTTAACTGTTCTAGGGTGATATATTGAATAGGAGTATTTGGGTGAGAACAAGGTGTGACATAGACTGTAGTCACTAAGGAGTTTAAGATCGTTGTGTGAATCTTTCACCCATTTGCGGCGATTGGTTGTGCAGCTTACTTGGTACTTCACATAGTCTTGACACTTTGTTAGCAGAACAGCATTTATAAAGGATTTTGTCAACTTTTGACAACACAAATTCTCATATTAATCCTACAAATAGGCGTACATGCCAGTCATTATAAAATGTTTACAAACAAAGTCACTTTATCATATCATGCTATGATCCATGACCTCTATATTTGTGTTACTAATAATGATAACATTTGAAATTTGATAATAACACAAGCTGTAGCTTATACGAGACATTCATGTACTATGACAAAGGTGAATGCCAGACAAATAGCCAATGAAATTATTTCTTAAAAAAAATATTATGAAAGGAATATCCATACAGTATACTATACTATACTATTCCCAACGGTCTTCTGATGAAACATTTTCGTGTTTTTTGTGTACGCTGTTGTAACGAGCAGACTTAACTTGTCACGTATCAATTACAACAGGTAATCAGCTGGAATATCTCTACAGATCAGATTTCAATAAGTAGCCCGGATTGAGAAGTGGGGCATGAAGTACTGAAAAAGTCTCGTGAACTTTTATCGAAAATAGAATCCTCTAGCCTTTGTGTGTGTTCTTTTCAAAAATAAATCTTCATGCATCCTTCAAAGATCAGGCTTATACTAAAGGAAATGATCGCACTCCTGAGCCAGACCTACAATTGAGAACTATCAATTGCACTGCCTCTATTCTCCAGCCCTAACAAACGGGCTTTAAATCAAAACATAAAATGTTCTTTATTGACTCAACGAAACATAAAAGAAGCCATTCACAATAACTTAGATGATCCTGTCAACTGTACCGACGACAAAATCTATTTACGTTAAGTCAACAGAAAGTAGTCACACCATTGAAAGAAGCCAGTGACATGTGACGCTAACGAAGACGCTAACACAGGTAAATCTTCCAGGTATACCCAATACTTCATCATATACAAGCGACAGACTTTAAGACCCGCTGGTCATGCAAACCCTATTGAAGTCTACAAGTAGGAGACTAACCCTCCATAAGAAATCTGTACTTCAGTTGTATTGTCCTGCATTAGGTTTGTTATTAGGTGAACTTCTGTACAGGGACGAACACATTCACTGACTACAAAGGCAAGTACTTGGTCATTATAGCAGTGAATGGACTGGCTATGATGAACTGTATTGACTGCTTTGACATTGGATATTTCCACAAAAATATGGTCAAGTAGTAGTTTATACTGGAATAGGGCTCGCTAAAGGCAATTATGGAATGGCTAAAGATTGACACAAAAAAAACCATGATGGTTGGCATTGTTGGTTCTTAACTCAATTCATGTCAACAGTTATTCAACTAGAAAATAATTTCAACTGAGAAATTATATCTTTCCGAGTTCCTGATATTTTGTTTCTATTGCCAAATCCCCACATCCTGTAGATCCAACCCCATGCCTTCATTTCACATCACACTGTATCTGCCCGTGACCTTTGTTGATACCTTAAAAGCTATCTTCTTAAAAAGTACTGTAACTCCTTTCAAAATTCGTCATAGCAATTAAAAGTCTTATTTTCTTTTTCAGTTGTGGCATGCAGACATGGCCCTCATTACACACTCCTTGCCACAGTTCAGATAGAACTAAGACACAAGGTTCACCTAGTTGTAATGCTTCGTCTCCTACGAAAAAAGAAATGACGTCAACCAAAAAATATCTCCCAGAACGGTTTTGACAAGCTGAATTGGATATTGTCCAATATGTCTGAAAGATCTAGCATACATCTGATTATACCTGCAGATGGTAACTACTTGCACAGATGTATTCCACCAATTGTTAACACATTATAGCCTAGCAGGAATTCATAATGGAACATTTGGCTTTGTATTCTATTACACAACCAGGCACGTAGCTAGAGGTATTTTAATGTAGATTCCTCAGTACTATAACTGTACTATGGTTATGTGTTTTGTTTAACCCACTCCCTTCTGGATTAGGTCCTGGCCCTGCTCTTTAGGGCATGTCCGGTTGCCTCCAGTATGGAGAGGGTTACTAAAATAATAAGTTAGCTAGGAAATTGATGTTCTGTATAGATGTGTATGTGTATCTGCGTATAGGCAGCTACGTGCCTGGCAACCAGACAGACATATACATACACACATAAGATATCTAGTAGCTTCGGAACACTAAAGAAAATAAACAAACATGAAGGTGCAATAACATAAAGACATGACATTAACAAAATCTAAATCGTTAATCTTCATAACACACACATACACCAATAACATATACATTAACCCTCTCCCTGCTGGATGAGGCACAAGCGCTATACTCTTTAGGGGATCTGCAGTTGCCTTCAGCATGGAGAGCGTTAAATGTCATGTAGATGGCTGATGCAGGGGTATATTTATCTACGCTCAGAGGGATGCGTTAGTCGCGGAGGGGTGCTGTAGTTGGCGTGCGAGATACCGAGATAGACGCAGGTAAATATCACACCCCATGTGGCACAGGGTTGACATTTCAACACCAGTCCGCGGAGTCGAGGTGTATCTACAGGCACCTCCGACTGCACAGTTACTGCACCCCGTAACGGAAAGCGGGCAATTGTGATAAATTATGTGGCAATGGATACGTAATGGATATATGTCAAGGACACATCTGAAAACAATTGTTATGCACCGGTAACTTGTAATGTCATATGTCGCTGCCAGAAAAGATTAAAACATAGAAAGTTATACTTTCATCACTGCTTGTTCTTACCAGATCATCTCTGTTCAAAATTCTAATACCAGCATAATATAGAAAGTATTCCTTTCAACTAATTACATGTAATTTTGCGGCAATCTTTTTTTTTTTTAACTTGTGCGAGGACATGCCATTTTGCTGACAATCTAACTTTCTGTTGCTGACAGAAAATAAATACCTAGAATGTTATCCCCTTATCACTGCTTG
Source organism: Lepetodrilus tevnianus (assembly GCA_032361465.1). Lineage (NCBI taxonomy): Eukaryota > Metazoa > Mollusca > Gastropoda > Lepetellida > Lepetodrilidae > Lepetodrilus > Lepetodrilus tevnianus. The sequence continues at coordinate 1,830 of JAUTBX010085761.1, read as the reverse complement.
TTCTCATCGGATCATCTCTGTTCAAAGTTGTAATGCTGGATTTAACATAGAGCCTTCCTTACAACTAATTACATAATTTACTGGAAAATATATTTTTCTTAAACTTGTGTAAGGATATTCCTTACACCTAAATACATTTAATTTTGTTGGCATATTAATAAAAAAAAAAAATTCATCTTACAGTAATGAAGAATCAGGAAATGGGTAAAATGATTATAAAAGCTATAAAACAAGCTAGATATTTGAAGACAGGTGTACCTTAAAAAAATATATATTAATTATCAATTCTGAGATAACCGGATGAGATCTTGCAGGAAGCGAATCAGAACGAGATAAGACTACTTGATAGTAAGGCCGTACAACTGTCAGTGATATTCAGAGGATTCTGGACAATTCCAGGAAGATTCTGGTTCTGCTTGAACAAATAGAGTGAATCACTGAATGGTAGACTCGGTGTGGGTATGTAAACTCTGGGATCGGTCAAACTAACAGTCCGGCAGACGTACAGGATACCTCCATGCTTGTGACCTATTCTGAAGCCTGTATAGGAATGTAGATCAGGGTGATACTGGATCAAGTTAAAGGACAAACCGTAATACTGTAGGCTGAGCTACAAGCCAGGAATTAGAACCAGATGGAAAAGTACATCTCTTAATAAACCATTGCATTCAATTGCAGATGCAGGAAGATCTTGTAAAGGACAAACTGTAACTATAGAGCTACAATGTACAAGTAATGAATTAGACCCAGATGGGAAAAGTACATCTTTCAATAATGCAATTCAATAACAGAAATACGATATAATTACATGCAATGCATCAGAACCAGTTGATAAAGTGCATCTAAATAATATATTGCATTCCCTAAATAGTTTTCAATGCGATATATGTTTTGCAATTCTAAATTCCATTTTGTCGTTATAAATAATATATTTCACTTGATAGATAGGTTTAATATACCATATACACAGCTAATGCATTTTATATTTTAAATTCCCATATGTCAGATAAAATAATATCTTAAATTCCCATTTGTCATATAAAATAATATAATGCATTTGATAGTTATTTCTCAACACAAAATAAATTCTGCATTGTAAATTCCCATGTGGAACCTATATTTCTCATGCATCTTTTCCATTGCATACATCACTGAAGGAATGAATGACGAGATACTAATGCAGCATATTCACATGGATACACTCGAGATGACGTGTTCAGCTTTAACGCTTACAACTGAAATAAACAAGAAATCCTCAGTGCTACTGTCAGTCAGGTTAAGATACAATCATGCTCAAGGGTAATCTCAGCGGTATCGTGTACAGCTGTATGGTGTGTGACTCAACTGGAGAAACTCAACACAAACCCCCCCGACTCCAACGTATGCCTGGTTAGAAACAGCCATATTATATCCCCATACCCTTGAAACAGATTTAGAAACAGCCGTATTCCCAAACACTCAAGCACACTTAGGTACATCCATATCCCCAAATCCTTTCAGCAAGAGTATGTGTTAAAAGTATGTCAGATGATACAACAGCAAGTCGATGATTAACAGTGATTAAAGTGGTTCCAATGCTGGGCCGGTATTCATAAAGGGGCTAAGTCAGTTTTTGATGACAAAATATATAGCAAAAACTGACTTAGCCCCTTTATGAATTCCGGCCCTGGGTCCGTATTCACGAAAGGGTTTAAGTCAGTTTTTGAAGACCAATTATATAACAAAAACTGACTTAAACCCTTTCGTGAATACCGACTAGGGCTGAAACGGGTACCCGGGTACTCGAGTACGGGTCGGGTACATGTACTACTCGAGTAGTAAATTGATACT
>JAUTBX010085539.1:780-12168 GCA_032361465.1 Lepetodrilus tevnianus | reverse complement strand
GGGACAGAGAGAGAGAGAGGGAGGGAGGGTGAGAGAAAAGACAGAATGAGAAAGAGAACAAATATTGTAAAAACAGCTAACAGCTACGGTAAAAGACATGGGTATGTCACCACATTGGTTCCACCATATAAACCATGTCATAAATAGTATCTCCCTTGAGTGTATTAACGTATCAGATTGCTTTGCTGTATGGAAAGTTACATTGTCAAAGTGTATCATATTATACATGTATTTCAAACGTAATTACAGGACCAGTAATACACCGAGCTGAATAGCACATGCACTGAGTGACTGAATGCTTCAGAACTAGCTATTTAAACCACCACCAAGCCATTCACAGACTACCGTAAGTTAAGCCATAATAGTGTACATATAAATGTAATAATACGGTACTGTATATCGGTAATGTAATAACAATACATATTTTTTATAGCGCCATAAACCCACATGTCAGTGTTAGCATGCACTACGAAAACTACAAGGGTTAACTCCTATTCTGGAGATGATAGTGTCTCATTTTTAACACTTTGTATGTTGAAAATATATTTGTTTCTGTGCTATTAATCTTTTGCTTATACTAATAAACTTGTTCAAATTCTAGATTTTCTTATGTTTTTGTTTTACAATCTATTATTATTACATTTAATTTCTACTTATTTCTACAATACTTAAAACTCCCAGTTTATGAACAATCAAAGGGGTTAATGGGTTAACAATTGTTTCCACTGGAAAACATCTCCATTTACACATTATCATTTGGTTTATGCTAATGTCGAGTGAATTATTGTTTTACGTCATAGTGGGAATCTTTCACCCATGCTAATATTGAAATGCGTTCTGTAAAGACACACCTCTGTGTATAAACATTTACAATAGATTACACTTGTCAGTTTCTTATTTGTTTAACATGATGAATGTAATACTATAGAATCAAATTGAACTTCTACCAAAAAAATATAATAAAAAATATGACAAAAATGACATATAAAACTAGATCTATTCATAGAAGAAAAATCAGTGCATACATATCTAAATTGGAAATTGGAAAACAATCTGAAAGCATTAGTATATATACGGACTAAATTAATCCATTTGCCATGTTTTCTAGGAATGCTAAACATGCACAGCCGTTCGTTCTTGGTTCTAGCTCGGAGCTCTTAAAACCTGTCAGGCTCATGAAAATAATGATTGCAGAAATTATTGTAGGATTTCCCTACAAAATTTGGAATGTATTCACTTGTCTTTACCTTACTGTATTCATTCATTCATTCATTCATTCATTCATTCATTTGTTGATTCATTGAATCACTCATCCATCCACTCAAGCATTCTTTCATTCGTTCAGTTATTCATTAATTCATTCATTCATCAGTAAGCATAAGCATCCGCCACTGTGTACATACTATAGCTTCATTCAGTCACAAAGCTTCATGTCAAAAGAATAGTTTATGTTTAGAAAATAGTGGTTACTTTTTAACAAAAAATAATTCATTCATTTAATATTATAAACATTACCTACGTCATTCTATCAGAGATTGGTATAAGAACAATTTCAGAAAATATTTGGAATAATTCATTTATTCATTCATGCATCCATTCATCATTCATAATATTATTATTTTAAAAATGCTGAAAGTCATTACATTTGTTTCTTCAAGGCACCTGTACTGTGTGGTGATGTTACGCGACATTACGTGCTGTCACGTGACACATCGTTAACACCACGTGACATGTCATGTTGGCTGGCATGCTAAGGCGGCCCACTACTCTTCCCCCATGCGGAAAAAAATTAATATTAACAAGAAACATACGAGAGTGCTATCAGGTGGTGTTAACAATACACGTGGTCTCATGCAGGTGTATTCGGGTGTATTGAACAGTGTCCGTCTGTCGTTACCTGCTCGTTATCGTCACTATCGACAAAGTCAGGCTGAAAATTAAATGCTTGAAAGTGAAGGAAGGCGACATTTATGAAGCAGAATACGTGAAAACAGCGGGAATCTTTCACCCGTATACTATGATGTGAATGAGTGAATATGGAGTAGCGTCACTACAGGAATCTTTCGCCCATTTGCGACGATATGCTACAAGAAAACAGGAGATTTGAAATATGATATATATTAGTGATCTTCATAACGTTGATTTTAAAAACCCTCTCCCTGCTGGATAAATCACAGGCACTGCTCTTTAGGGCATCTCCAGTTGCCTTCAGCATGGAAAGGGTTAACGATAATTGAGAATAGACTAATAGAATTATAATATTCTTTACGATTTAAAAAATATTTGTTGAATAATTGGATATATGTTGATTTACCATCCAATGATATGCTGTATGCTAAAAACCATCCTATCAATATAACAATGAGTGAGTGAATATGGAGTTTAACGTCGCTGCGGGAATCTTTCACCCATTTGCGATGATCAATATAACAAAGAGCAAAGAGTAGAAACATTTGGTACAAACAATTCCTCCCAGTAGGCTAATGGACAAAACAATCTAGAACAATACTTTTGAGGACAAAACCGCTACGTAAACACTGCTAACATATTACACAGGCAATTTACCTTTGAAGATGGGTAAGTATGACATATCTGTTTAAAGAAGAAATACGGTCTGAATATAAACTAAAACTGAGATGATTACAAATTAAATCACTGGCACACAAAGAGACTTATTGAAAAAGAAAACTTTAAACAACACCTTCAATAGTTTTCATAAGCGTACAGTAAAGAAAATATGACGTTTTTGAAGAAAGTGATGAATATTCAGAGAAGAAGACTAATCAAGGGGAAGTAACCCACCTTTTCAGACGTGCTTCCATTCCCAGATTTAAGGATTGTCTGCCTTGGCATGGAGAGAGTTTCTATCATCCTCATGGCTTTCCTCGAGTCGTTTGTTGGTGTAGCTGCACCGACTGGATCCGAACTCGACTCGGACTCAACACTACCGTTGATTTTAACTTTTCCATCGTCCTTTGAATGACGTCGACTAAATTTTGCCACAATGTCGGAGAAGGATCCAGTGCGTCGCAGTGACACTTTCTTCTCCTCTCCTTTGTCTTTCGCGATGCTTTCGCTACTCCCAGACCGGGCTTTCTTCAACCTGAAACTACTCCTGTTTGATTTCTGAATAAGATCGTCCTTGCATGCTTTTAGTTTCGCTTTCAAGGAACTAAAACTGTCTTGACTATCGCTGTGTTTCATTTTCGAGGAAGAGCTGTTATCAAGATTGTCTTCACTATCGCTGCGTTTTACTTTCAACAAGAAATTATTGTCGAAATTGTCTCGACTATGAATTAGTTTGACCTTCGACATGGAGGTCTTGTCAAGACTGTCTTGACTATCACTGCGTTTCACTTCCGATGAGGAATTATTGTCAAAAATGTGTCGACTGTAAATTTGTTTGACCTTCGACGAGGAGGGCTTGTTAACGCTGCCCACTGACTGAGTTTTCGGAATTACTGCAAGCTCTTCACTCTCTGGAGGCACGAAGAGATTTGAGAGTAGACGACTGTCGACGCTGCTGCTGCGTTTGTTTGCGAACACCCGCAGCGATGCAGCCTTCTGGTAGTTGGATTTCAAAATGGCCGACTCAACGGACGACATGACATCGAGAGACGAACGACGGTCGAGTCTCAATGAACCAGTCCGCGACAGACCTCCGACTTGCGGGAGGGACTTCAGCAGATTGTTCAACTTCTCCGACACAGTCGCGGGAGATTCCGCAGACAGAGCTGACCTTGACCCCGACCTCGAGGCCCGATCTCCGTTCAACTGTCCCAGCGACGACGGAGGTTCCGAATGCCGATGCGACTTATCACCACCACCGTCACTCGGAGCCTGAGAATCTATAGATTTACTTTTGCCAGAAGACACAAACGCTTTAGCCAGATTGAGCGTGTTAACATCCACGGAAGAGGAACGTTTGTGTCGGAACTTTTTCCGTTTCGTTTCCGCCCGGTCCCCGGAGTCGGCCTCAGCACTGGCGGAACTCTCGGGTGGTGGAGGTATGATCAGCTTAGCGAACTCGTCGTCCACTGCCTTCATGTCCAGGTCGGTCATCTCAGAGCCGCCCTTCGGACGGGCGCCATGCCACGTCTGCGACAACACGTCGGGAGTGGCGAGGTCAGAATCTGATGGCGGGGGTGGGACAGAGAACCGAGCGATGAGTTCGTCGATGTTGTTGTCGAAGAAGTCCGGACAATACCCCACGCTGGCGGACTTGGCCAGACTGTTCTGAGGTGCACGAACAGGAGGCGGAGGCGCGGGCCGATGTTTGGAGGACCTGGGAGGCGCTGTCGGGCCAGGAGGTGTTCCAGCAGGAGGTGTTACTGAGGCGACACCTGCTGGGAGAAAAAAATTTTTTTTTGAATATGATGGCTCATTTTCTTTCTTTTTGTTTTAAGTTGTCGCCTATGGGTGAAACATTTCCGCTGTTATGTAAAGCATTTTATGCCGTTATGTAATGCATTCATTTACTTTAAAATTGAGGTTTAAACCCGCTTTCAATATTACTTCACTCAAATCACAGCTTGTCAGGTTGAGGTAGGATAATACCTGCAACACCCATAGCACTGAGTGTTGCAGTAAACTGGTTGAATTGGGTTTAGATCATTTAAATCGTATCACGGCTTGTCAGGTTGGGGCAGATTAATTACTACTTGCTTGTCAGTATGAGACAGGAGGATAATACCTACATCACCTGTAACACACAGTGTTGCAGCAAGCCTGCAAATAGCAAATGCTACCAACAACTGCATATAGTGTACTCGCATACTGCAATAACGGCCAACTTAGGTGAGTACATTTTAGTGTCTGTTTCGACATCTTTGATTCAAAATACATCTGTGTAAACTCCTCAGCACTTGGTACGTTCACCTACCCTGTCTGGAGCTGTTGTCATGGATATGTAGAGAGGTAGAGGGTGGTTGTGTCATGTGACTCTTGTTGACAAATGACGGAGGTAGCAGACCAGTGAGCTCCGTGAAGTCGATCATGTTGTCATCCTCAGGCGTCATTGGCGGTGGAAATAGTGTCAGGTCTGAAAGTCACCAACAAATATAATAGTATTCACCAGTTTTATATTCCCAAATATTGTTAGGTCAATTAAATATTTTGAAATATATCATATTTTCCCATATTTACAAAAATGAACCTAGGTACAACCCCTTAATAATAATCAAACATTCCACCCCATAATAATGACAAATTCCAACCCTTAATTACAATGAGACATTCCACTCATTGATGTACACTGCGTGTAGTCATAATTTATTAAATAGGCAACCATGTAAATAAATTGATGCTTTACAAGGCATCTTTGGTTGTCTTCCGCAAGTCAAGTGTTAAAGAAGACCATCTCACCGATGATATCGGGGTCAAAGTAGACCCTCTGTGATTGCAATGCTGCAGGGTCCTGTATGATATCGATCAATTCCGGTGGAATCTCGCTGGGACTGTGGAGTCCAAAGCTCGCCACAGCATGCTGGCCTAATTCTGATGTAGGGAGCTGGTCGGGACTCAGTAGGCCGAAACTTTGGTTGTCTGCTGGAAAAGGGAGATTACTCTGCACTACACAGCTGAGAACTGGCTGAGGTCTAAACAGCACAATAAATGACTTTGATTTCCAAATTCCAAATTTTTTGGGGGTATATGAAGACTTAAAAACTAAGTTAATATTATGGTATGTCCAAGCATATTCTGTGAAATAGGAAATCGCAAACTGTAGAAAAATTATAATTTGTAAAATGAGCAAAGCACTTGTAAAGTGTCATTCAAACTACATATGACTGATTTGAATGCACCTTGCTAAAGTTTCTAGTGAAGCACTCATACAATATTGCTCAAGCTCACCTTGACCGTTGTGTCCTAGCCTGGCTTTAGCCGGACTGTTGCTGGGCGTTCCCCAGGAATCTGTGTCGTCGCTCTCGACATCGAAGCTGTTCCGACGTCGGTCCCCGTTCATCAGCGACGAGCTCTGCGACGACAGTGACAGCAATGGCCGCTTCTCGAGATCCGCTCCGGACCCACTGTCTGTGTCCGAGGTGACGTCGTCCAGCCGCGAGTGACCGTTGGTCAGCGGCACCGGCTTGTGGACCGTCACCATGGCACCGTTTTGACTAGAGATGTTCAGGAATGTGCGGAATTCCGGCCGCAGCTGTTGGGAACTGGCGGAACTGTTCAGGCTGCTGTCGCCCGTACTGTCGTCATCCACCGACGTCGCCCCGAACGATGTGACAGCTTCCTCGTAAATACTGTTGTTGAGCGACGGAGTGTCAAGGGAGGGATCTCTCGAGTCTCCGTTCTGGAGCGGGGCGTGTTCTACGACAACTTCTTGGACTTCAGGCTGAAATGCAAAACGAGAGTGAATTATTGTTTTTCTTCACAGAGGGAATCTTTCACCCATATACATGATGAATAATAATTATGTAATTATGCAATAGATGGGTTAAAATGAAAAGCAACATGACTTCATCTGAGAAAATTGTTCTTATAATTTATTATATTATAGGCAGCTGGAGTAGCGACCAGTTGATGAATTACCCAGTGTTTATCATTGGAAGTATCTGATATAGAAATTACATATTGTATGCAATATATATTTCATATTCTACATATTCTTTGGATTGAATTAGCCTTACGTGGCAGCAGGAATATTTCATATATTTCGATATATAACAAGACACCTTGTTTTAATGTAACCCCACCCCTCAGAAACTCTACACTTTTCAATTTTCATTCAGTGAATATTTTACTGATCCAGAATTTATACGTATTTACGGATTAACATTTTGTATCTGAATGACCACGCTCCCATTGAAAATAATTTCCAGATATTACAAGATAATTCTCAGATTTATGACCCCAATTTCAACTCTGACCTTCATTCCAAGTTCCTGTTTGATCTGTGCCAGGTACTCCTTGTTTTCCGTGTAAGGGGGAGGTAACTGTGCCAGGTCAATCAGCTTCTCGCCTTCCGACACCTGTCGGCTTTCTGACACCTCGACCTCCACGACCTCTGACACAAGGTCAGCCGGGTAAGTCCACGTGGCGCCTTTAACACGATGCTTGCTGCTGTATGGTGGCACTGAAAATAAGTGGAATCGTGGCTTTAATTGTAAGTTTATCTGTGAGTTGGTGCTTTGTACAAGTTTCTGTGAACCCAGGGCGGTCTGCTTGTTAAGTAGAGATAATCAGTAAGGTGTTCCAGAAAACCCCATGTAAGACAAAGGGTCGACTACGAATAGTAAAGTGGTATTAAAACTACAAACAATTTAGCAACTGATATTAAAGGACGAAATATAGTGAATTTTAAACATTAATTGGATGTATTTTTAATTGATCCCAACAACAACAATGTCATAAATAATTATTTTCTTATTGGAACAGAACATTTACTCTTCCTCACTATCCCAGTTCAAAGTTGTAAATAAAAAATAAAAATTTAAACATGCAAAACGGCTTTGTACTCAAGTGTCAACTTGAATTGATGAAGACCCGTCTATTTCAAGAAGCTGTAATAGAAGTCTGCAGTAAATATAAATCACGGTTTTGTTAATTTAACGCTTGCATGGCTGGAACATAAGGCGAACACACTTTATTCCTTTGGTTAGAAGAAATTTCTGACACACAAATTCCTCAGAAATGACAGAACGTAATAAAATGACACCAGACATGGGATTAGATGAGGCATACGGAACAGAGATAAAACCCGCCAGAACAACATAACAGAGATAAACCCACCAGAATAATAATGACGGTAAATTATATCTACTTTCTTGCATCCAAATCATTAAATTTTACTGTCTGCCACAGTGAGCGAAGGAGATAGAATGGAACACGAATTGACTTTTATGAGGCTAATGAAATCGGGCTTCGAGTTCAAATCAATAAACTCCGAAAATACATCAGTTATCTCCCTTTGTCCTTGGTGCACTGCTGATATTCCTCTCAGTTCCATGGGCAGTTGACAGAACAGGGGACTTTGGAATTTGTTCTTAACTCTATTACACAGTGTTATTTCTTTATAAATGTAATTTGGTGGTGTAAATTGCAAAGTCATTTTAAAAATTAAGTTAACCAAAAACGTTTCTTTCTTCTTCTTTTTTAAATGCGAGATATTCAATTTTGTGTTTATCTTAAAAATGCTAACCTTTTTCCTTATGGTGAATTGAATTTCTAGTAGATTTTAATCCTGAAATTAGTTTTTTAATCTTTTGGGGGCATTTTCACAGTTTACTTCACATACTTACGACTTACTAAACATAAACAGCTAAGCAGCTAAATTATACCAGTGAGAAAGACCAAATATATCTCCATTACTAAATGTGTGCCAAACTTATTGATATGACATCACAAAGTCCCTCAAATAAATTAATGTATTTTCAAATTAAACTTGTTCATATTACATATATTTTAGTGTATAAAACTTTCTGGACAATATCTGATAGCTTACCATCAGGATCTGAGGTATTTTTTCCAAGCGTCGTCTCCACTATACGTTTGTCTTTGTCCACAAAGATCTTGAAATACCCAGATACCATACACACAAAGTTACGTGCATCTTCTGTGAGCAGGCCAAGACTGATTGGCTGAAAGATAATTGAAAAATATTTTAAATCTTTCACGCAAATCACAGAGAAACACATTGTCATACTCTTTATCTTTCCAAAACATTTGGTGATGCCATCTGTGATTGTATGCCTTTGATATACACTGTATTTATATTATTTCATCATATTCTGATACAGTGATCCCTTGACATAACGCCTTTCAATGCATCACAGATTTTGGATAAATATTGGCATAAGGCTTAGATCTCGTTAACCCTCTCTCTGCTGGATTAGGCACGGACGCGGATCTTTATGGCATCCCTGGTAACCTTCAGCATGGAGAGGGTTAAAAGAATATTTTTTATTAATACTCAGAATAGGTTAACTCTTTCCATGCTGGAGACAACCAGAGATGCCCAAAATGGCAGTGGATGTGTCTTAATTCAGCAGGGAGGGGGTTAAAAAGATGTGACCGGCGCAGTGGGCACCCACCTCGGCACCCTCCTCTTGAAGGTCAATATCCACCCGCTGCATGTTGTCCCCATCCCTCGTGACCCTCACTCGAGAAATCTGTTCAAAGGCGGCCAGTTGTGACAGCTGCAGAGATATATTATACAATTTTAAAATAAATGACGGATATTATGTCTCATGATTAATATTGCAACGTCTTCATTTTTTAATAATTTTGTACTTTTAAAATTAATGATTACAGTATTTCCAGAAAGCGATAATTTTGTTACTAATAAATGTCACGTACGGAGTAAGACTTGATATTTGTGACAACGCTGATATCAGATTTCGGACCAACAAGCACCATTTCTTCCGTCTTTTGATTCTAGAAAATAAAAACAATAGTATGGAAATATTTAAATAATGAAGTAATACTATACTCTATTTGATATGAGAACAAAAATTTAATAATCGATCTTGTCTGAATAATCTATGAAAATGTCATGTCATAGATTATTTAGTGAAATTATTGTCAACGATATTTCATATTTAATAACAAAAAATACATGCATACATTACATACTTCAACAGAGGACGTTAATAAAATGTTATTTGGCATCAGGAATGTCGCAACAATTGTCAATACTTCAGAATCGATTGTATAAAAGGTCAACGAGATAGAAGTGCCACTAGGTCATTGTGACACATTCATGTCATTCTCCAGAAGATATGAGCTCATGTAGAGGCTGTAGATATTTAAACAGTTCAATTTCCGTTGCACTCAATCAGTCAAAATTGAAGTCGCAATAACCACTGTCATTGATGTCAGAGAATGTTGCCAAAGAGTAAGCGTATAAAAGAAAAAGAAAGATCGCTTTAAATCTAACTGGCAAATTTACTGGTAGGAAATATTTGTAGCAAAACATAAAAATATTTCACATCTAAAAAGTGGTGCCCTGACCATGTATACCCTGGTAATTCAATCATGTGATTAACATCCATGGTTAAGTATGGTAGTTTTCAAGTGGCGCCCTGACCAGGTATTCTAAAAAAAACAAGTGACTAGTTGGTTATGCTAGTTTTCAAGTAGTGCCCCAACTATGTATTCTCAATACAATAGTGCTCATACCAGCAAAGTAACCATGAAGACAGCCACATGTGATTAAAATCCACAGTTGGTCATGTTATATTTTCAAGTGGTGCCCCAACAATGCATTCTCAATAAACAAGTACCAGCAAGGTGACCATGAAGACTCGACTGCCGAACGTCTTCAGTTCGCTGATGATCTTCATGTAGTGGAGCTTGGCCTGGAGAGTGGTCAGCTGCTTCTGTCCAGGGGCAGTCAGCGACTGGTTCATCTTCAGGTAGTGACTCAGCATCTTGCGTAGGTCCTTGCCCTTCATGTTCTCGATGAGACTGTGCGGCACAAACTTGTCCAGTCCGCAGTCCTTCCTGGAAAACATCGGAGACACAGATTAGTGATGATCAGATGATGACCTCGCTTTAATATTTATATCATATATGACAGATAATGTGTAAAATAATGACTGTTTCATGTTTAGAACTAAATATATAATGAACATGTATGACAACAAATATGACAATGTCAAAATTAAGATTTTAAGGTGAATATGCTCAAAGAAGGTCTTTGAAGTCTGTTGGGGTTTAGGAAAAAATGTCATGATTAGTTCACTCATATGCTGTTTGTCAGTTTACAAGAGGAAACCTGGAACACCTGTAGCTCAAAGGGTTGCAGATAACCTGTAAGTACTGGCTGGTACTGATGGACTAAGCATGATAACTGTACTACAATCCTCTCATGAAGTGCAGGTCAGTAAACAAGTGATGCACTGTCGTAAGCATCATTAAGCATCCCATAACAAATAACAGTCAAGTACTATTGACTGCTATTCCTCACACCCCAATCTCCAGCACAATCACACCACAATCACACTCCAGCACCAGCATGACCACCACAATACCCATCACCACAATCACACTCCACCACCACCACCACCACGACCACCACAACCATCACCACAATCACACTCCACCACCACCACCACGACCACCACAACCATCACCACCACAACCACCACCACACTCCCACCTCCAGCACCAGCACACTCCAGCACCACCAGCACCACCACCCTCCCACGCTCCAGCACCACCACGCTCCAGCACAACCACCACCACCACCCTCCCACGCTCCAGCACCAGCACGCTCCAGCACAACCACCACCAGCACCACCACCCTCCCACGCTCCAGCACCACCACGCTCCAGCACAACCACCACCACCCTCCCATGCTCCAGCACCACCACGCTCCAGCACAACCACCACCACCACCCTCCCACGCTCCAGCACCAGCACGCTCCAGCACAA
>JAUTBX010085538.1:0-22883 GCA_032361465.1 Lepetodrilus tevnianus | reverse complement strand
CAACACTGTAATTATAACCTATATGGCTATGAAAATGGTTCTGAGTACACATTATTAAGCACTCGCTACGCCCATGGTAGTAGTCGTCCATTTCAGTCTATAATTGTTATCTTATCACTTCAATTACTAACAAGGAATGCATGTTTAGTATATTGCTCAAGTTACAGATAATATACTAGTATATGAATTATTTTCCAATTTATCTCAATACCTATTGAATTGTTAGTGTGACCTCGCCCAGCTATCGAAAGTGGCAAGATCATATTTGCATAGATCGAAGGTCATTAACATGATTATTGCATATTATGTTACAAACTGTGACGTGTCTTTGCATAAACATACTAGTATGCTATTTTTGTTTTGGTTCATGTTATTATTTCATAACAAGCTGTTGAAATGGTTCGAAAATAATACTGTTGCCATTGACGATTCAGCATATTTTGTTATTACTTAATAGTAATATTATGCAGAATCATATATAGATCTACCCCCAAACGCAGATGTTTCATGCAACGACGCACCCTCGAAATACAAGGTCATTATGACTATACGTAAAGGCATACTAGCACAGATGGTTGACCTATACTAGTATATAGTGGTCTAGCACGGATTTTCCTGAAAATAAATACATTTGTTTTTATTACAGAAGTATTTTATACAGCCAGTTACTTATTCCACATGTCGTACTATCTTAGTTATGGATATTTAAAATATTTATGTTACTATTTGTTAATTATCTCGACGTTCCCATATTTGCAATCTCATTAAAATCGGAATGGCCATTTACCTCGTATCAGATTGCCATTTGACCGTACCTCGACGAACAGTGAAACGTTAATCTTGCGTTCTGATCACGTTATGTCTGTTTGAGCGTAAGTTCGGATCTTATTTTAACGAGACTGCCACATGTGTGCCAGTGGTCCTGGAAGGTTACTTTGACCGTGTTCAATGCTTAGAGTGTTCTCCCTTAGCCATGAAAGTAGAGCAAATGTGATATTTTACGGTATTTTATTCGGGCTATACAGGAATTATAAACTGCAATGGAATTTTACCTATCCTACAGCAGTAATAACAATATCTGGAGGTACAAAGGCGATTATTATGTATGCTAAGAGCATGTACTCTATTTTACGCTCCAAAACAACAACTTAATCTGTGATAGTATGCCTTTAATCACCGTCAAATATTAGTCATAACGACCGGGATTTCGAGGCTAGCAAAGATGATGATCATGCCTCTTTAACTCTCTCCATGCTGAAGGTAACCGGGGATGCCCCAAGAGCAGTTCCAAAGGCTAATCCAGCAGGGAGAGGGTTAAAGTATTCCTTTCTATACACTACTTGCCTTTTAAATATATGTTTTCAGCTCAACATTGTTAGACTAGAGGCATACTTCTACAAACATGAAAGTTCTGACAAACGAACTGTGGATGGAAACTAACGACGACGATGAAATTCGCATCCTTTCAGAACTGGAGATGCCATCTGTAGCAAGCTTAGCGTCGTTTGACCCTCAAGTGAAGAACACAACTGGGAATACTATTCTTCACATGATAGCCTACGGATCCTGGATGTACCAAAACACTGGCTACTACCTACGCCTGTTCGACGTGATAGTAGACGGCTATATAGACAGATGCTTGCACGCAGACAGCGCAGACACGCGGGATGTAGACACAAGGAAATTGAGATATGTCGTTATTGAATACCTTACGACTAAAGTTGAAAACAAGGATAGAAAATCAGTCCTACTCTTCGCGATCTCGTTAGGAGCATCTAACATTGCAGACAAAATTCTTTCGCTGAACGGCGTGCATAGATTCCAGGATAAATCCAGTACATATTACGACATCACTCACGTGCTACCAATGGAGGATATCAACATCTGGACAGGTAATAGAATTGGTCCAAAGGGTGGATCCAATGCTGTCTGCCGCGGTATTCGACCTCCAGTCCGTTTGAAGTACGACATCCTGGACATTGAAGTCATACGTCAAATAGCAAAGATATACAGTTCAGTAGTTGACTGGATTTACATCCCTCTGACCCTGTTCCACCTGCTACACATTATCTTGTTTTCCTATTCGTCAGTTGTTCTGAACGACGGAGTCGGCGGAAATGAAACCGAGGCGCAGTTAATTCCAGCTAAAGTAATCATGTACGGATTCGTGACAATAGAACCATTGCTGTTCTTCGTATTCTTGATCTATTTGAATGTCGTCATCACGCTGCACCTGTTCCGGTATAACAGCCAGGGCTTCAACGTCCGGTTCGCGGTCGTAGTGGTGAAAGGTGCCAGGATCTTTGCTACGCTGAACTTTGCATACAATGTCATGGTCTGTGTGTTCGTGTTTAGATACGCACAGACTGGTCCCGGGCAGCAGATCGTACTATCAATATCTCTTCTATTGGGATGGTTGCTGGTTCTAGATTTTGCGAGAGGTCTTCGGCCGTTTCATTATTTCTCGGACATGGTGTGGAACATGCTAGGAAGCCTCATCAGTGTCTTGCTGGTGTATGTCATCTTCCTTCTAGCTTTCACTTTCGCTTTCCACGTGCAGCTGCGAACATCCCCACAACTAAGAGCAGCTTTCCCAGATCCATTCCATACGATGTTCATCGTATTTGAGGCTTTACTGGGCGAAGACAAGCTATTTTCAGACGACCTTGAAAACGAAATCCGCAATGGGGGAGGTTCTGTTGCGTATATGAAGATCTTGTTCGTCGTTTATGCCGTTGTCTGCTCAATCCTTCTCTTGAACCTCGTCATCGCGATCTTGAACACTGTCTACAAAGACAGATCTACTCGGGAGAAACACGAATGTGAGATGAAGTCCCTGGAGCTGGGAATGTTCCTGGAAATATGTGTACCTTGCATCGCGACTAGGATTATGAAAAGGAGAATGAGAAAGGTAAACCTGGGTAAGCGGTTCGGAGTGAACGCGGAAGAGAGGTGGTACATCGTTGTCCCGACAGAGGAAAGAGCCGAGAAACCACACAACCAAATACAAGCTGCCGAGATGAACATATTAGAGAGACTTGAAATGCTGGAGAGGTCGTTACTAAACAGTTCGCGAGGACCACGTCCTTCAGACGAAGTAAAATCTGTCACAAAGAAGCTCAAGAAAAGAATGAGTAAGCTGGAACAATCTCTACAGGAATTTAAAGATCGCTTGCAAACTAAGTCAACCGTATCCACGGAACTTTAGCGTTGAGTGTATACGTCATGGACTATTGAATTGCTTGGTTTGGTACAGCTGTGTTTGATGTTGTATTGTTTGAGGCTTTGCGATATTTCTGACATCTATATTATAGGGTGCATAAGCGGGTCAGGTCTATTTCTCCAATGTTCTAGAATTTCCGGTGATAAGCAAGCACGTACTAGGCCTTGGGTTGACTAAACAGTTAATGCACAGTTAATGAACCGTGTGCTCAAAGGCATACTACTGTATATTATCACAGATGGTTGACATAAATAACACATTTCTAACATTTATCCACACAATAGTTATTTACTGATGTACTTGTTCCCCATCACGCGATAGTTATTTAAAAATATAATATTTTATATGACTACAGAACATTCCTCTAATTATCTTGTCGTTGATGCTTGGATGGTAACCGATACTACGTGATAGCATCTAGGATTCGTTCCTGCCCCACACTGAATCATAGACTGAAAAACCTGTGGTGTCACCTTAGGCAGGTGGCTCAATTCGAACATGTCTCTGTCCACCCAGCAGAGAATTGGTACCCGGAAGGATGATATGGACATGTGAATGATAACATGGTAGCGCATTGAATGACAGCTTGGCTTGTATGATCCCCAGGGAGTTGAGAAGGAACTGACTGCACAGATATCCATTGTAATAATGTACAGCACTCTAAGCACGCTGTAGCGTAGATTTGTTGCTATATAAAACTGCACATTATTATTATCAACAACAACTGATCTATGAAAGACTTCTAAGAAAACTTAGTCGTTCTACTTTGATATTTAGTAAAGGTAGTCGTGCTCCTTTCAGTTATGTCATTTTGCATTAATACTCATTAAGCAAAAAGAAATACGACCACATTAAGGTAGACGACCGCTGATTAGGCATAATACACTCGATTCAAACTAACGTGGTGTTGCAGTGGAATATTGTCTATCATACATAGGTGGAAAGGTTTTTGGAAGTAGGCCTACAGACATGATTTTATGTGAGTCAAGTGAATGCACTTTTCAATTGTAGCTAAGAACTAATCAACACAACTATAACTATATGTGATACTATGCCTTTAAATATATTCAGAGATGAATACGTAGACAAAACAATACATGAGAATAACCAGCATATTTAAACCGGATGTATCTAAAAATAGAATTCGACCAAAATAGGCTCCTTATTGCGTGCTTCATTAACTGCCGCACCTTGCAGGTGTTTAGTCTTCTATCCCATGACAACGACAATGTCATTTTACTTGGATTTTCAGCCATAAAGATGGTACATAAGCCTACCTCGAATACAACTATAGTTAGTCATGTCTTTACATGTAAAACGTGACTTTCTGATGAATAAGTAGGCTATAGGTCAGTAAACTACGGAAATAACGGCAGCAGCAAACGCCGTTAGTGAAAGCAATATTCATGCGAATTTGTCATATATATTTTATACTAGATGCTCGCATGCGATTGAAAATAACACAGAAAATAGTTTAGAACCCAGAGTATATGCATATGTATTTTACATAAATAATACTGCAACAGTTATAACTTTAATCAACAAAAACGACAACTAATGTGCAAATGCACATGTGCAACGAAGTATTCAAGTTTGAAATTGCAAATCATTCTCATTGTTTACTACAAAAATGAACATATATTTTCCTTAGCCTTGATATCGCAGTGGTAGTGTTCATGGATCACATTATGAGTGATCATAGATTATAAGTCCTTATAATCTATTGAGTGATTCAGTCGTCGTGGGTTCGAGTCACACTCAAGGAAAATATAGTTAGAAAATATCTTACTGGAAAGTAGTTCCAAATTCTTCCACCTCAACCGTGCTTTATATGCCCAATGCTATGGGAAGGGATAGCCATGATTTTTCATTTGGTAGTACATATGAAATAAGAAATTGAAGTTTTTTAGTTTGTTGGTCGATTACCTACTGGGCCCGTGGGGGCATATTCTCGAAACGTTCTTACGATCGGACCCTAAGACAATCTTAGCGATTCTTATAGTTGTAGTATGTCTACGAACATTTCGTAGGCTAAGAAGTTCGTAAGTACGTTTCGAGAATAGGCATTTACCGAGGCTGGATTCATACTTTTAACGGTGGCACACGGCGCAACTCGCTAGCACGCGCTTATCGGTTCAGCAGTCACAAAACTCTAGATTGAGCTTCCTGGGAGAGTGTTTTTTGGCTGCTACACCGGTAATCGTGTGCCAACGTGTTGCGCCGTGTAACGCCGTTAAAAGTATGAATCCAGCTTTACAGTAATCTACGAAATATGAGTGTATATTTTATGTGCGCTTCTTTGTAATGAATGACCATTAAGAAGTCTCCATAAAATACCTAGATATTGTAATATGACAGTTTTACTGAAAACTTACCTCTTTTGGTTATTTATTCTCTCTCTCTCTCTAGCTCTCTCGCTCTCTCTCTCTCTCTCTGTGTGTGTGTGTGTGTGTGTGTGTGTGTGTGTGTGTGTGTGTGTGTGTGTGTGTGTTTGCACTGTACATACTACATATCTTCACATATTATTTATAATCACTCGCAACTAAAACTGCTCGGAACAACGGGTGTCTGGACACTACTGTGAACATTTTATTTTTACACACAAGAATATATTGGGCAACAAGCTATAATTTCCGAATATCCCACTGATTTATAATATTTTATTTTTTATTTTTACCTGATTTTACCTGATGATTTTGCCACTTTAAGTAGACAATGATGCCTAAAACTACACTTTAAAAAGAATAATTGATAAGACAATGTAGTACCTGCTCACCGATGTATTTATGTAGAATTGTTATTTTTCTACCAGAAGATCTTCGAATCTAACTTTCTTCATTCGATATTCTGTACTACTTAGACATTTATTTGTGTGTGTATATGTTCATGCACGCGATCTAATTTGAGCAATTCGATTTAGAACTTAAAGGCAATTGATAGACCTGTATAATGGACAAACGCATTTAGATCTGAGACTAATTACGTTTGATTTATCCACTCAAATCATTGTAAATTAGGCTGAGATTATAACGCAGTTTGGAGAATAAATGCGCTCAATTCAATGTTTTCCCTCCACACATTTCTCCACTATACAATTTCAGTTTGAACATGAAATCGTACTCAAAAGGTTTCATAATATAGGATCCAAACAGTTCAACAGGTAAGATCAATAGCAATTATTAATTGCGTTGTAAAGAAAACACTACATTAAACATTCTGGGCATGTAACATGACGTATCTCTATTGCTTTAATTTCAATTCCTGCGTTTGTATACCGAAAACGATTTGAACGAAAGCTATGGTAAAGTTGTTTGACCGGTGAATGCATAAATAAAACACGCACTACAATGATAATGTATACAAGCATGACTTAATCAAAATCTATTATATAATACATACATAAATAGAAATGATGATTATGATTTTACATTATTGCATCACTGAATGTACACATGGAATGTCAATTGTACGACATCAATCTTGCAGGCCCGTCGGAAGCAAAATGGGATTGGTCATGCCACACACTGCTATGGGTACCAACACTTAGCGCACTTATCTAGTGAGGTGGGATGCTCCCGGAAATATCGAAATCTAGGCATAACAAAGTACGATTTCCTGTTAATTAGTGTTGTCTGATGCTCCCTGAAATTTCGAAATGTCGGCATTATATAATGCACTTTCCTGCCATCGGTAAAGCTATTGACAGATTTTAATAACTAAGTTTAAGCACCGGAAATTTTGAAGTAGCATAATAAAATACGATTTCCTGGTATATATACAGAACAAGCATTAACATTGTTCGCACCTATTATGCAGTGGTGTTCGGATGGCATGTTGCAGAATCTTTTATAATGTGACCATACCAAAGTACAATATTCTGATATCAATGGCAAACAAAACAGAAAAAGAAATCTAGTTTGATTCCAGAACATTTCGAAATGTGAGTATAACAAAATGCAATTTCCTGGTATCTATAGAAATAAAACCCACAATGTCATCTAGTGTGGCCTAGTATAGGTGTGCATGTGCTCACGAAACTTTCTGAATTTGGGCATAACAAAGTGCGATTTTCTCGTATCAATACTATTGACAATAGAAATAAAACCCACAATGTTATCTAGTGTGGTCTGATGGAGTGCTCTAAAAAAACTTCGAAATGTAGGCATAATAAAGTGGTATCTACAGAGGAAAAAGACTACTGTGGTCTAGTTAGGTTGATATATCGAAATGTTGTTATGATAAAATACTATTTCCTTGCATCGGCAAAGATATCTTTAAGTAGGCTACCCAAGTTTTATGATCGGAAAATTTGAAATGTAGGCATAATTAAAAGCAATCTAATAGCATATGCCGAAAGAGCAGACGCTACATGAACATACTTTATGGTTTAAAGGCGTCTTCCAGAAATTTTGAAATATAGGTAGGTCTATATATATGAGCTTTTCTTTGCATCAAGAAATGTTCCTGGAACTTATTTTCCTGTCAATCCGTACGGTGATATGAATGCAACCATCTTGAAAGCGATTAATACATAATAATGAAAAATGCTGAGAAAACATAATTATTTTTTTTAAATGCTGAGAAATGTTGGTCATGCCATGGCATACCTGGCATACCCACTCCCGACGGCCTTGATCTTGATAGCTCCTTTGTGGATAGTCATGGTCGCCAATGCTTCAATACCAGAACAGTCCATTTTCCGATCAGAGTAATTGACATTGAAACCCATCTATCATTTTGTAAGAAACCGTGAATAAACCACAAAAGCTATGTTAGTTGCATATTATTTGTTAATTTTCGTATTGCCTATTATATGTACCATAGCAATATGTCAACACTCATGCATCGCTCCATCAACACACGTTAGAAATATCTTGTAAATAGTTAAAATGATATTGAACTATCCGTTGATGCTGGTAAGGAGGTAACAATATTCGTGGCATGCTTTGCAGAGAGAAACCATCATCGAAATTTCAGCATTTGTCCCCAGGTTACGGGTGTCGTCGCGTCATCGACTGGAAAGGGGGAAACTTTCCTTTTCCTTTCCTTTTTTTTATTTAGCTTCTGCATGGAAGATTTGTGAGGGTTTGTATCTGGGCAAATTATCACATCTGTGCTCTGATGAGATATGCGCACGAGCAACTGATGTGTGTGAACCGCCATCGTGTCATCGCGTCATTTGTTGCTGGTGTCGAAGAAGACTTCTAAGCCACAGAATACACAACAAACTGCGGCTAGGCAGGCCTGCATGTGCGCCTGATGAAGCATTGACGAGCTCCCTGGCCCGGGGAATCATTCATGTCGGAGAAAAACACCCAAAGGAACGCCGATTCCGGTGGATTGTGGCAGTTTTAACGTGTGTAATGAATTCGTTCTTCACCTGTACCGCGGCCCAGACGCCTAGCATTGTGGAGCATGCGCAGATTGACTTTTTCAGGTTACCCAGGAATGTGCTCAAATTCGGGGGTCACTGCAGATATTTCAGCGGAGTGAAAATGATCAGAAGACTTGAAGAGGGAATGAGCCTACCTACGATCATCGACGGGGCTGTCTGACGCTATCAACTGTGAACATTGATACGTCTGAACTTTCTACATCCAACTCTGACATTATTATCAATAGCAATGATATAGTTGAGATCGTTTTAGAATATTTACTTACAGCATAGTACCAGTTGAAGGAAAACTACATGTTTGACAATTATACAAGTAATAAAACAGAATAGAATATATATATTTTACGAAATATGATCGAAATATACCTATGGGTAATTTAATTATTAAAAACCGTTATCATGTTCCAAATTTTGTTTTATTTAAATAAAGTAAAACAATTACAAAGAGATCACTGTTCAATATCTTGATAATTGAGATATTACGAAATAAATATTAAATTCGAATTAATATTATTTGCACGTTTTGATTTCGCTTCCACTAGTTTAATTGAGTACATTTTAAATCGAAATATATCCGAGATTAAGTAACATAATACTTTTCGATTCTACTTTAATTAATATTCGTATTGTATTATATTTTCGGCAAAACTAAGACAGAATACGTATATTGTATTTTATTACGCAAATTATTTCATCTGTGACTTTCAGTTTACTAGTATATCAAAACAGTTATAGTTTATATAAATGCTTTGTACAGTGTTATAAGCATGCACTGCATTTTTATAAATTCAATCTGAATCTATATTGTTTTTGTAAATGGCTATTTTACACAGATTTTAGAAACTAATACATCTTACAATAAAGTAATTTGTATCGCAATAAGTTGTGTTGTATATTAATGATTGATTACAAAAGTCATGATATACTTTCTTTTGATCGTCAGTGTATATTTGAGCCAATTTCACGAATAACGTAATTTTGAAAGGAAGAACAACAACAACTATTTGTGTGGGATAATGTTTTGATGTGTTAAGGCTGTGCGAACAATGAACTTGATGAAATGACAGACTTACTTATAATTAATTATATAAACATGAAATAGTTTATATATATATAAAAACCACAGGACTTTTGAAAAATTATTATAAAATGTTATATCATCTATCTATGCTATAGATAGCTATAACGTTTTATAATAATTATTCAAAGTCTGCTATCTATCGATTTATTTTGCTTCACTTGCTTAAATATTATATTGAATTACTAGTAAATTATAACCTTTGTTAATGAAGTTCCAGAAACAGCATAGTATTACTTACTTATCCGAGACAATGTATTTATACGTACATTAATGATTATACATATTGCTACCCGATGCTACGTGAGCACAAATACCCTTATCAGATTGACATGATCAATTTGATTTCACAATGGACGGTAACATTTATTCAAATGAATCCAACATTCTAAATAATTTGAAAACAAACAAAGTTCATAAGAAGCAATCATTTTCTGGTTCAATACAGTTAATTCTATTCCTTCGATTCAAGTACGTGTATTATCGAAGAAATGGAATTATATTTTGGCTTTCCTGTTCACGAGTTTGTTTCGTTATACATGTATTATACATGTACCATATATTGGGAATTGGTAAAGAAGAAAAACAATATGTAGAGTAAACTATTTCTGCATACATATATTAAAACATACACAGATCTTTCGACGCACACTAGAATATAATCAGCTCCGAAACTGACGTTCACATATTTGGACATCTTTAAGGATATCAACGAGATGTGATTTGAATTAAATTCGGATAACTTTATAATGACGAATAACATAGTTTAGAAGGCATTCAACGTACATCTAGACATTATCATTAGTTCTAGTATTTACACGGACGGACGCCTGTGGGTATTGGTGTCGATAGCTGGAAGTGTCATCAGTACATGTGGAACAGTTGTGCAAATTGTATCATGTACGTGCAGATAATATTTACTATTTCTCGGCGTGAAAATATCAAATACATTTCTCCATAGAACGATTTTATTGTTTCTTCAAATACATTAATCTGTGAAAATACGAATAACGTTGTTTTTATTTGTTTTAATTTTTTGTTATTTTGGTTTAAATAAGTGTCTTTAAATATTATTTCACTGATATCATGTATTGTCATTTAAAGCAACTCTTTCAAATTTGTTAAATTCTATTTATGAAATCTGGGTTATGTGGTCTGCAATTCTGAAAATAAATCTTGTCTTGTCTTGTCTTAATATCACAGTTGATGGACACACGAATTTAGATTTGAGACTAATTACGTTTGATTTATCCACTCAAAAGTTGTTATTTACTAACGTACTTAGTCCCCAGTACTCGATAGTTATCAAAATATTAATATTTTATATGAATACGGGGAACGTTCCGCTATTGGTCTTGTCTCTGATGCATCAGCTGATCTATGAAGGAATCTGCGAGCGAACATTAGGGTTGTAACCCTAAACTCATCCGTCAAACTTTCGCGAACATTGACAGGGTTTGAACCCAGGTGAATTGGCTCCGAAGCGACTAACTATATGTAGTGTATAACATTTAAAACATTCACAACGATCAACTCATTGGTTAGTTTTAAATAATAAAACTCCATTTATATATATTTAATTTATCTAGATACAAAATCTTTAGCAAACTACATTTAATAGTTTACTTGGTGAAACGCATCAGAAAGAAATATAACGACACTGTTGAGCGACATGATACAACAACTAACGTATTTTTCTGAGGTTGACTCTCATGATGGATCTACGGTACTCTATAATTAAAAAAACAAAGAAACCAAAACGGTATACACACAAAAAAAACAGAATGAAGCGAGAGAAAAATTATTCCACCGTATGGGCAAAATGTAGAATGAAATCTCGTCATCGGTCTCGTTATGGTGACACGGAGCCAGAGTTTACAAAACATTTTGAGTACGATTTTATTCTCAAGCTTAAATTTTCTAGGTTTGGGGATTTGTGAACAATTATGTTGTTGTTGAGTTGAACATGAAATAGTACTCAAAATAGTGTCGTAATCTCGGGTTCTACATTTAAAGGTCGCTGCACACCGCGATTTAAATATCGCCGCGACACTCATCAGCGACAACGACATATTCTGTCGATTATATTCGCTTTTGGTGTGCAAGCATATAGATAAACGATATAATAAGGTTCTATCTTAGAACGTCAATATAGATAAACTGTATAATAAGGTTCTATCTCAGAACGTCAATCGAGTTTGTCGCCGCGAAATGCACCTCTTGTCGTTGTTGTGTTCGATCTGATCGCGCCTGTGCTGCATATTCTACTATGAAAATCAAAATCTGAATAATGTATAATGAAATACTATCAACATTCACAATTATCTTCAAATCCAGAAATATCTGTGGAATATCCATACTTTAATACACATACCATTCTTGTATATACATTATTACAAGAACATACGTATGCATATTTATCACCCAGGACCAACGATACCAGTACAGTCTACGCATTAGCTAGTTTGCCAATGTTCCATCACTTGTTCGTGTGTGTTCCAAAGCGAAATATGATCGATGGGGACCATTAAAGACACGGAGGGCTGAGAACTACACACAAACACTGTCACGCTCTGACGCTACACAAAACATAGGCAGTGTGGCGTTGATACTTCCATCCGGGTCCTCGTGGCACGTAGAGAAGACCTATTGGTGATGTTAGGGCGTGTTGTCGTGGCAACCAGACTTCCGTCCTGCTTGCGATGGGAACATAGCATGAGAACCATTGAGATATATTGATGTATGTATCTGACACCAATTTTTATAGTAGTGATCGCAGGCACGTACAGTGTAGTTGATATATTTCACTTGCATTTCTTCTTTCGTTTTGGTTTTTGGTTTTCCTTTATTTATTTATTTATTTATTTTTACTTAACGAAAAATAAATAAATAGAGCATTTCTAATACAACAATCTTGAAACAGTATTATCTTTCACCACACGGTCTGTAGTCAAATATAGTTATTTATTCAACAACAGCTCGGGTTTGTGCTATATTCGTATACTAGTATTCTTTTTAAAGTATCCATAATAAGATGCGCTTTGTGTATTTACCTTTGTTTATTAACAGCCTGTAGTCATATATTACTATTGTATTTATTATGTATACCACCCGGGATGTTTAAAATGTAGTAGTTAGTGCATTCATTTAATGTATGTGTTTTCCCCATCACAGATGAATCTATAGACTGCATTGTATATATGTACCCATTTAACATGCATGAACATTTTAATATATTGTATCAACACCAGTGATTATGGCATTTATTTTAGTACGATTTTCATGCGCAATGTTTCGGTCACAAATCTCCTTGCAATATTTGAGTCATGAAAATACATGTATATATACTGTATTAGTGATGCGCTTAGACCATTCATAGTCTCAGAGGATGAAAGTAAATCGTTTCAAATTAAATCGTTTCAAATTAAATCGTTTCAAATTAAATTATATTGATTGATATTATATTTATATGAACGGAGCCACTGCCATTTTGTATCCGTTTCTCTCCGGTAATCTAGACTTGATTAACTGATCTCGAGGTCAGGCTCCAACATTACGAATAGTTTGTATACGATTTCATGTTCAAGCTCAATTCTTCAGATGTAAATTTGTGAACAAAACTTTAAGTTGAGCAAGCAATAACACTCAAAGCACGTGCTCTCAGCAAACCTTCCTGTAATACGTTTGTATTGTCATGGTCTATCGTGTCGTCTTCAGTCTCATTAAAATAAGATACTGTAATTATTTTATGTGAAACCTGGAAACATGTTCAGTTGGCTGTTCGTGGATCCCTGAAGTTTTTCCAATAAATATTGTTTTAAAAAAAATCGCACTAAAAGAAAGTTTCGCAACCTCGAAGCAAATGCTGCATGCAACTTTACATAATTAGCGCCATGGATATTAATTATGCACTAGCTGCCCCTCTCGTATTCGTATTGTGTATATGTAATACAATAGTATATACACGCACATGCATGTTAAATCCACGCATTCTTCACTCTCCATACAATAACTACCCCTTCATAGGTGCACTCTGTGAATCTCAACGTAAGCACGGTATTACCGCCGTAGGCGATACATACAGCACGCACCGTCGCTTCCGAGGCACAACTGTTACACATGGGTGCAAGCGACACCCCTAAGAAATGTAAACACTCCCCTTGGTCCGTATCGAATCGTATTTTGATAGAGCCGAGCGACTGCCCGCCATGGCGGGGTTTCCAGTCTGGATATCTCATTAGACGGGGCACCAGTTTTGAAGGAACTGAAAACCTGAAAGAAGTAATTTCTGCGCTGCTTTCTATGCGAGATATGGATTTGCGATTTACTCTTTTTTATTTTTATTTGAACATTATGAATTTTCAAATAATTATATAATATATTTTACACGTGCATTATAACGTTATCATTTGATATAATGCATGTTGTATTTAAATATAGATGTAGGCATACGTGTATCGGAAGAATGCCAATGATATGCCCAATCGATGTTTGCCTAAACCACGGGTAATTTAGCTTTTTGGACATAATGTTAGCTCCAATCCATTATACACACTATTTGTTGTAGGTAAAACATTGGGTATATGTTGACATGTCTAAATTACATAAATTCAGCACATATCCTTCTTGTTCGCCTTAACAACAGAAGATGATATACAAGGGTCATTTATAATAATTATTTATCATTTATTATAAACTCGCCTTATAATAGTATTAGTGTAATCCATCGAACGTCGAACTGGTCTGCATTCAGACCAAATAGCTTCTTCGCTAATGTATTTAATAACCTGGGACTGTTTCCATAAATTATGAAAGAACAAAATATGCTATTGATAAAACTGAATATTATTAAAGATATTAAATTAAATCTTGCTGCATGGATGGGAAAGTCAGTTGACAAACTCATATTTAGTATTTTAAAATAAAAAATAAAATTCTAGAGCATTACATTATCGTTCTCCCGTTCTACCTAGAATTGTTTCTACTGCGTCTTATCATATATTGCGATTGGCGTTGGTGGATGAAATAGTGTATACTGTGTAAATAATATATAACCATTGACAAACAAACACATATTTTCAAATTTACCTCTTAGAAATCAACGAAGAGCATGCACGAGGGAATAGTTCCAATTACCAAAGATTACTATTTTATTTCTACGATCTCCTTCAATTCGATGGAATTGGTCAAACTCGTTCTTTGGAATCTCATGCTTAAATTATAAATGTTCATGACACACACAAAGATAGAAATAGTATGTCTGCCTGTCTACTTTGTAAATTAATTCTTAAACTGTAAGCTTTCACGACAAACAGACAGACGGACATATAGAGATATTGTGCGAGATACTATGTCTGTCTTTCTACTTTGTAAATGAATTCTTACACTGTAAGTTTTCATGTTAACCATTACACCTCTGTACAGTGTATGAGTGTGCGCCTCACATGTAGAAGCATCCGCCTGAGCGAAATACTCTTCTGTTCCGTTCTGTTCAGAGTCAAGATGGGCAGATAATCCCGTTATACCGAGTGAGGAAAGAGTTACAGTACGTCTGATAATGAGTACTAACGACGCCCATCGAAGCATCATGTAACACGATTATGAAAAAAGAAATATTTCACGAGTACACGCGTTACAACACAACACGAGGCCTTCGATGATCGTAACAACGTACATTGTTGGACCGGTTTCACAAAAGTGTTGTAACAATATGAAACTTATAGCATACATTGGAATATAAGATATATACTTCAACATGTAGTGTTATTACGTACGTAGAGGCTACTGCATGCACGGCGTGGTCTAACGCTGTGGAATCTGAGTGAATTGTACATAGCTCTGAGTTCTATCCCTTTGCACCATCTGGGACAGATTTGGATGACCTTGCCGAAATACCTGTATGTTTTTAGTTTAGACTCTGATACTACTTTTTAATATGTGAGTTGTTGTAGTTCATTTTCATTACTAGTATATATCAAATAATTCTTCGGTAACACGATTGGTCAAGATCTTGGATATGCACAGTGTTTTCCATGGCATTCTTTCTCGAAACTCTCATATCCACTATGAGACCATAGCGCTCTCGTACACGATCCCCATGTATATTAGAGATGGCTACGAGAGTGCGGCTTATCGTCTCGTAGTAGATATGAAAGCTTCGAAAAACGATATCCTTAACCATAGTGTTGATTACATTTAGAGTTATTATCCACAGTTATATGACTACCAGGCAAAAACTCTAGATGATGTCTACAGCGTTAAATTTATTTTATTTTAATTAGGTCGTTATGATAAATGTTATGAGCATAGGCTCTATATGAGTTGCATATATATAGTGTTGTTTAATAATAAATACTACATGTATATTACTTCCGCAATACTGTACATTGCAATGCTTACATTTTGGTATATTAATAGTCACTCAGGATAGAATACTAAAATATTTCAATGTTTATATAAGGTCACACTGTAAATAGTATTTCAAATATTAAAATAATAATTTAACTTTACTGATCATTACATGATTTCTCTATCTTCAATGTTATTTTGTGCACTGTAGGTCTACTTTATTAATACGAATTCACACAACTAAATGTATATCGCTATTTAGAAAATGATCTATTAAAATGTATTCTATTGAATCAGTGGTTTGGACTATTAAAGAAAAAAAGTAATAAAAGTACAAACCAAAACTACTTGTAAAAGTCGAATGACCCCCAATTTAGGATATCGCAATGTTAGTGATTTGAACAAATAACTAACGTTTCATCGTATATGTAGTATTTCAACGACTTCAATGAATTCCAATGAACTTTACGAAGGAGAGGGCGCCCTATTTCTTTTGAAGAAATTGAAGAGGACTTTTGTAAATGTTTACAAATGAGGCAGTTAAATGAATTGATTGGGGATGGCACGTTTAAATTACCACCTCTGCGAACACTTTATATCTTGCTCTTCCTATGCCGACAGAATCAAGTAGAACTTGTTCTAAATGACAATATAAGTGATTAGTTACTTGTCATGTTATGATTACTACTGGTCTACATGTTTTACATACAATTACGAATGACCAGAATAGGTCAACGCTATAGCTCATTAAACTATCTCCCTGGTTGAAATATATCATTCCACTGAGTCTCTGTATCTGTATCTCTCTCTCTCTCTCTCTCTCTCTCCCTCTCTCTCTCTCTCTCTCTCCCCATCCCTCCACTCTCCCGCCACTCTTTCTCCCTATGCCCACTGCATCTATGTATCTATCTGTCTACCCATCTCGCTCTGTCTGTTTGTACTATTTCCCCAGAAAAGTTTTTCTCTAGCGGATTTTGGATATGTTATAGACGATGAAAATCTGATTCTTCTGATACCAAGATATATACGCTCTATACCAAGTAGTTCTATGGTACGTCCAATTCGGGGTTAATTTAGTTAGTCTATATTTATGTACCCATTCAAAGGTATTATTCAAAGGATACGCTTTTATGATAAGATAACCACGGTCTCGGACTCCGAACCACCTCGTGGGGCAATACCTGGCCCAGTCTGGGGCAGAAGCACCTTGCATACCAGGAATGTGTTCCATCGCTGGATGGAGGGTATTAAGACTACACAAACATCATCAGTGGCAATATGGTCATTGCTGCCTGTCAGTGCTGACACCTACCAGCGGTGATTGATGAGGAAAAGGGGAGGGAATCCACGCCATTGCGTGGTTCTAATTAGCTACCCCTGTTTGGCTCGCCAGGGACTTATTTATTCTGGCGAGCATGCTGCATATCATGGCCCGTGATTGTTTCACCAGTGGGTATAGCTTACTAACACACTGACCGAAAATATTTACAGCTACACGACTTTAATGTCAATAAAAATATTTGCATATAATAGTGTCTAAAGACCAAGATGCTTACAATAGTGGATATAAATAATTTATCTTTTATAACGGCATTCTTCTTGGAAATGCAAAAAACTCTTATGGAAAATAATTATTGAATTTTCCCTCTAATCATATGTCGTTTTTAAGTAAAACATGACACGGTTACAACAGTTATTAATAAGAGTATATCATTTGTTAACAACATTTAGTATTTTAATTAATCTAGTCTACTATACACAACTCACTGGTATATCCAGGAATATGAGAAATAAAAATAAAACAAAGAAGGGAAAATGAAATAAACCCCAAAATATTACCAATCATTACTATTTACTTGTGTTAATACTACTATGTTTAAACAATAATTAAATTGTGACGAGAGAATGTTAACGGATGTATATATACACTGTATATATGTATATGTATATTATATATATACCCGGTAATTGAAACTCCTCGAAACCAAACTTCACCAATGCGTTAATACAAGGACTATATAACATGTAATAGACAATTCAATCTATAACAGAAACCCAGACGGTTTTACTGGAAGGAAAATGTATTCGATGTAAATTGCATTATTTTGCTTCTTTTTATAAAGTATTTTTATGTTTGTATGCATGCTAATTATCATGACTATCGTATAATTATTTCTGCCACACCCCTTGATTTTGGCATGTTCGTCATAGTTTTTCAACATTTAGTATCTGGACTGCCTCATGAGGCATCGTGTGAATATTAGTTTCAATATTTACAACGCTCCAGACGAAATTGCCTGCATTCTGTACGGTCTGGTTTTCTGGCACCGGAATGCATCCTACAGCATGACAGGTATTCTCAAACATTGACCAACGTGCCATATCCCCTCATAAAGATGCCGGACCAATACCAGATCTGTGGGCAGCACCCATGGGGGTAGATGTGATGCTACGTATCCTATGGTTTGAGGAATAGGTAATCATATAGCAGATCTAATACCACCAGTCAACACTGAACAGAGAGCGGTGGATGGAATCACTCGCCATCAAACTCTGCGCTGAGAGAGTGGGAGAAAGAACGGAACCTTGCAACACCCCTGTTTCCAAGATAACTCCTCCTAGAACTGTCAGGAACCGGAGTCGCTCGGCCAATCAGAGCCCCAGAAGAGTCCAAACCACCTCGTAGGACAGAGAGAAGTTGAAATCGCTCATTTGTCAAATTTATTGCCTCTTTATCGCTTCAATTGGCTGGTGTAACACGGGCTGTCTACCTCTGTAGGACTGATCTACCAGGGAGCAGTGTTCTGAATGTCCCCACGCTCATGGACGTCTCGAACCCATTGTCACCAAGAGCTAACGCGTTTTCCATCGCCTCGCTTATGTCCGGTCCCGCTGCTGATGCCATGTTTCTAGGAATACCCCCACTAGTGCCCCCTCAGAACAGCACCGATTGTTACTTCGACTGGAGCCAAGGCGGACCATACCCGAAATCGATGGAAGGTGGGTACCCGAGAGTAGCTGCAGCGTGAACTCCGTGTCAAACAAGTGATATAGATTTAAAGTTTTATGCAATTCTGCCAATACTTGGTTCTGTTGTTTATAAAAATATGATAGTATCTCAAATCCGATTTATTACAAGAATATTGAAGGATTCCTTGATTTTATAAGTCTGCATGTCATCAGCTGATCATTTGTCCATTACTCATCTAGTTTGATTATCAATTCTCGTCCAAATGTGTGATTGGGAGTGCGTGCGCGCGCGCGTGTGTGTCTGTCTGTGCGTGTGTGTATGTGCGTGTGCATGCGCGTGTTCGTGTGTTTGTGTGAATAACACGGTAATATCATGAGTAGGAATGTTCATTGGTTGTGGATCATTCTGATTAATTCATTACTCCTTAATAACGGGTATTGGTATTTATATATTTGAAATTACAATCTTTTCCTGCAAAACCTACTACCATATTAATTTATAGTTAAGCCAAGACATCTGAATACGGGGCCCATGAATAGTAAATATTATTAATTGGTCGATAAACGCTACACATTGAATACACTTCTATTATTTTATTTTACATATAAAATATATAATTGATACCAAACTTATTTCCTTTAATAGTGACACAAATTATATGATTCTAAACTGATGCAGATTCCTTTCTAAAATCACAATCGCAAGTGCACTCGCATGGAATTTTGCTTAAAATATTCTACATGAAATTGAGCGTACAAACAAGTATTGTATAGCTGTTTACAAATGCATCGTTTACTAAAGAGACATACATATATGTGAGAAATTAAACTGAACATACGTTAACACGAAAACCTGCACACTAAAATAAAAGTAGGGAGACATAACTTCTGAAAAAGATATATGTAAATTTTTAATATTATAATAATAATAAACTACACGAATTAATGAGGAAGATATTATTATAATAAATAATAAGAATAAGAATACTACTACTACAACAACAACTACTACACATACTACTACTACTACTACTACTGCTACTACTACTGCTACTACTACTACTACTACTACTACTACGTAATAGTAGTAGTGGTAGTAGTAATAGTAGGAGTAGTAGTAGCTACAAACAGAAATGCAATTATTATATATAAAATAAGTATTATAAATAATATAAACAAGCGTGATTCATGAAACAAATTCTAATATATATTTTTTATTAAGTAGACTAATCGTATGTTTGAACAAATCAATCCTATAATTAAAATTTCACAACCGTACCCCCTTTTTAAACTGAAATCCTAGCGGGCTTGTCGCCATCTACTTAAAGACGTCTCTAGGTACAATAAAGATTAGCCACATATATAAATGTTCACTACACGGAACATCCCTAATTACACAGATGGCTCTACGCCTTTGCCTCTTACTCAGTGATCATTTATTAGAGGGTGTTTTATTACTGCATGTCCAAGCACACTGCGTCTAATTGCCGATTGTATCGTAAATTAAAGCAACGGCCATTTTGTTCACGAGAGGGGTATTTATTGCCGAGACACCGGTTTCCGACCATTGTTGAAGGCTTGCTTCTGTCTAGAACTTTGGTTGATGTTTTGAGGCCCGTGTTTTGATATATCTTAAGAAATATAGTGCACATTGACACTATTTACGCGAACGTTATTGGCCTTTATTAAACCTAGCGTATGCATTAACGGATTCATATGTACATGTATTATAGTAAGATAAATACAAACATATCACTTTGATGATTGTCGCTAGCCTATATACATGCACATTAAAAATATGTTAGTCTACAGATATCTGAAGGTAGGCCTACTAGTATTATCTAGTGGATGTTTTCAAAGGAAAAGGTAGTTTTCAAGTTTTCAAGTTTATATTAAATGCAAAGTTCCGAGATTACGATAAACAATTTAGTAATATTTCATCGTTATTTAATAGTTATTTATTAAACTTGCCTTGACAATTTGGTTCTCTGAAAGAACTAACGTTGACAACTAATAATTGCAGCATGCTATTCAGTTTAATAGTACCCTTCCCCGCATGCATCCGTATATTTAAATTTAACAATGCATTACCACGCATAATTGGACTCACAATTAAGAAACTTTCGACGAACCATGGTTGGGATGAGAAATATGT
The DNA here is from genome assembly GCA_032361465.1 of Lepetodrilus tevnianus. Classification (NCBI taxonomy): domain Eukaryota; kingdom Metazoa; phylum Mollusca; class Gastropoda; order Lepetellida; family Lepetodrilidae; genus Lepetodrilus; species Lepetodrilus tevnianus. The sequence continues at coordinate 1,714 of JAUTBX010085538.1, read as the reverse complement.
ACTTTCATATTCATATAGATGATATACATGTAGTCAAAGAAAAAAATATTTGGAAATTTTCAGATTCCGATAGATAGCATCGTATAGCGATAGAAATTGAATATAGATCGTTGTTCAAGGGCGTTGAAAATGGTACCATGGTTATCTCTACCAGGGTATCTAAAGAATGTTTGACATCAGGGACTTCCAGGGTATTTGGTGCAAACCAGGAATTGAGATTAATTTAGACATACATATTGATGAACAATGGCACAACGGGCGGGGCAAAATTGCAATGCACATTTCAAACAGCGGTCTCGGATGGGAAGTTGAGCTCACGTCAGAATCGTGATCAGATTGCGTGTAAAACTTGAAGACTTCCAAAGATTGACGTGATAAGTTTGTATTTGTTTATAAATCCGAGCATACAACTATCTAGACCAAATGTCCACGATTACGGTAGTAATTTGTGATCGTCGTAACTTATTCTATGCAGTTGGCCAGTTAAACCAAGCCCAGTTAATGAGTTAATGTAAAACATGTGTAAGTCAATATGACGCCGATCGCTACCGTATTATGTTTATATGAACAGAGTTATTGAGGTTTTTGTTTTACTTATTCACAAGAAATCTAGATTTTTCTTAACTTTTCATGACAAATATATTTTTTAATACGATTATTTGGATGAACTATACCGAAAGAATACTGGATTTAGGACATTGTTTAAAAAACCACACCATGCATGCTCAATTTCTCGCGGAAGGATATTTTCATTATGAGGAACGAACCACTATATAATCATACTCGATGTTTCATCACTTAATGGTATATGTTCATACATTATGGTATGCAAACTTAGAATGGATTAGGTATTGACAGACAACAGTATACTGTCTGCTACTGTATAGGCCTACACAAGTGATATCCTGATAGCGAGTTCTGCTGAATGATTAACATGCATTTATTTATAATCCTCACATTTAAAAGCGAGAACAGATTTGAACAAAGACGACGCATATAACGATTAACAGTTCAGGTTTTTCAGAGTGATGATAGCATTGATTTGGCATGAACTGCAGGTTATTTGCATTGGCATATGCTATTAAATTAACTGTTCCTGCTATTGTATTATTAAATGAGTCGATATATAATTATTCAATTATTTTATCAGTTGATAATCTATTTGCAATATGTTATGAACATAGTTGTACAAGTTTACATAAAATAAATTATAATGTGGTATGATGAGTAAGATAAAGCCAATATACACATGCAGCTACATGTAGAAACGATGTACATTCATTTTACATATATTATTTTCACAGTATACCTTTAACTCAAAAGCAGATCCATTTTCATATAATATTTTCGATCTAAAAAACCGCAACATGAGATTACACAATGCATGAGCATTAATTTCTAAGACTATTTATATACATGTATCTTCATCTATACAATGGACTACGAACCAAGAATTAATTTAAATTAGATTGCATGTTGATTACATTCATATTTATGGTTGTAGGCTTAAGGCCATCATAGACTAGGCAACTTTTGTCACCTCAACACTGTTGCTGCGATAAAAGTTGCCTAGTGTAATTATAGTAAAAAATCGCTGTCTCCACTGTACTGTGTTGCTATACGACGAAATCGAGATTGCCTCGAATAGAAACATGTTCTATTCCAGGCGACAAGTCGCCTCAAAATAGTGTATGACTGCACGTGCAAATACATG
>JAUTBX010085205.1:0-12179 GCA_032361465.1 Lepetodrilus tevnianus | reverse complement strand
GGGATAATGATGTGGCGCTTAGAGCATGCCTTAGGGGGTGGATTTGGCGCATTATAAGTGGCCTATTATTATTATTAGTATGTGCTTTCAGTCAAGGGAGAAACCGGATACACGTGCTATTACGATAAGACTTACTATCGAGCCATGGTTGATGTCCTGACACACAGACGAGATAAGAGGTACATACACATGATGCCTACCAATGAACACTCAACCATACGGTGAAATGAGAGCGATATTTTATAAGATATAAAATTGTAATATGCTTTACAACTAGTAAAGGAATGTTATATAAACAGTGACATAGTACACTTTATATTTAGTAGCGACGGTATAAAATAAATTCCTATAGTTTTACACAATCACGTTCATACATGTTCTGTAGTTGTGATAATACTACGGTGAAGCAGCTCCTGCACTCATCTCATGCAATGACGCGCGCTGCACATGACAGTAACCGTGCAAAGTTCAGCCACATCGGAGGTAGATTAGATTGCGTCGAGGCACATTAGCACTGCTCTGCACGTCAGTAAGTACATTAGCATTTAACTGCATATTTATATTTTAAATGCACGCCCTTTTTGTGTGAGATGTGATATTTCAGTACCCAATCCAACGTGTGCCATTACAGCTGATTACGTTGTCGGATAGTACTGTCAGCTACAGACTAACAGTATATCCTATTTTCACAAAGAGCACTGTCAACACTGACTGTCTCCGACGTCTACTTGTTTTATGCTGTATTATATAAATAATATGATGGCATGATATGGCGGCCTGCACATTAGGAATAGAATGTGTGTGTGTGTGTGGTATGTGTGTGTGTGTGTGTGGTATGTGTGTGTGTGGTATGTGTGTATGTGTGTGTGTGTGTGTGTGTGTGTCTTCTCTCTGTTAATGTGAGACTGAGTGTGTGAGAGAGATGGTGGTGGGGGGTGGAAGCAGAGGGACAAAAGGAGAGGAAACAGATACACACACACGCACGCGCACACACACACACACACACACACATACGCACGCACGCACGCACACAAGATAAAGACACGGACACATACGGAGATAGACTAGTATTGAGAGCAATAATTATGGGATGATGGAGTTCTGGTTCGAGACGGGAGGAGATTTGCTATAGTTTACTACTTCTATTTCACAAATTCATTTTATTAGATCTACATGTATTATTATTTATATCTAAGCTTACATAACATCTATGCAGCTGGACATAACGACCACCGGTACAACTAAGACTACTACAAGACGTTGGAAGAGCGTTCACCATGCTGCTGACAGACAAGGTTGTGTTCATCACTGGGGGCGCCCAGGGTATTGGCAAGGCGGTGGCGGAGGCGGTGCTCAAGAAGGGAGCCAAGGTAAGGATGGGCTCGGGGTTCTCCGCGACACTTCAACGGTCAGACCTCTCTGTGTACACATGCAGGGGCACATATTGGGGATACTAATAGATGTGGTTACCAAAGTAGAATCATAAGACGAAATATGGTTGATAATGTACTAGTATCTGTCATAAAATGTTTTAGGTTTGTTTGGCGGACGTTAATGCAGAACAAGGGGAGACAAGTGTTAAAGAACTGATGACTGCCTATGGACAGGACAAGGCAATGTTTTCCAAATGCGATGTTACCGATGCTGCAAGCTTGCAAGGTTTAATTATAGTTGGATTCATACTTTTAACGGCGTCACACTGCGCAACACGTTAGCACACGCTTACTGGTGTAGCATCCCCAAAACATTCACAGGAAACTCAATCTAGAGTGTTTTGGGACCGCTACACCGGTTTACAAGCTGTGCTAGCGAGTTGCGACGTGTGACGCCGTTACAAGAATGAATCCAGGGTAAATACCTCTCTTAAATTTATTTAATAAGAACTAACTTAACACAACAGTCGAATACAGTATTATTAGTATATGCGTGTGCATATTCACTACTTCCTAAAATCTTCTCTAAAACACACACGTACAACACACACACACACACGCGCGCATGCACAAGCACACGTGCGCGCAGAGATTGTGCACCAGGGTACCGGTTCTCGAAGCTATCATATGAAACACCAGTAGTTGTAGTTAGTTCTCGTAAATATCCGATCGCTATTATAAGAGAGTGCTTAAATGGTCTCATAGTAGATGCGAGAGCTTCGTGAAACAATACCTAGGACCTCGAAATGTCTTAGTGAGAAAAGAGCTCTTCTAAATTTATCATAAGCAGAAAATCAGTTAGGTAAATTCGTAGTACTTACGAACATCTTAGGACTTACGAAGTTTCGAGATATGATAGGAACAGATACCCACAAGTTCCGATCTGCTTGTCATGGTATTCCCACGTTCTTCTAACCCAACGTTTGCCATTTCCACGTCCACAGATGCATTTAGAGCCGCAGTATCTCAGTTTGGACACATTGACGTCATGTGCAACAATGCTGGAATAATGGACGAACGTATTTGGGAGAGGGAGATCGACATAAACTTTGTATGTCATCGTGATCAAATTACATAGCATAACTTTAAATAATTATATTTTGTAATGTTCAAGCTCGATTTGCAGAAATGTACAGAAAGTTGTATGCCTGTCTTGCCCTACCTCAGTTATATACCTGAATGGATTGCCCACATTGTATGTTTACACAGACGGGTGTTGTCCGCGGGACTAATTTAGCCATCGAACACATGCGGAAGGATAATGGCGGGAATGGCGGAGTGATAATCAACACCTCGTCAGTAGCAGGTAATGTAGATTGTAGTAACCTAACTATAACCTCCACCCCGTAATATAACCACTATTAAACGGGCACTATACAGCTATAAAATACCAATCTAATGTGGTCTATTAACTTGGACGATTGTCATCCTTACGATTGTCGTCCTTATCATTATTTGGACTTTCTTAAAACCTAGTATAACGCAAACTGATGCATGCATGTACAATTGTACATGTATTAGCTAGCTCTATGGATGCAATAAGTAACCGTCTGTTTCTTTGCCAGGTTTGTTGAAGTTTATTTGGTGTCCTGTCTACAGTGGCACCAAGGCGGCCGTCCACCATTTTACCTCCTGTCATGCAGTAAGTGCTGGAAGCGCCAGTAAATGAGACAGCAACTAACTCGTTTCACACACCATACTAATACAAAGCCTAGATTCTCACAATACAGTCACATTATAATTATATTTCTTTATTAGGTAGTTATCTATGCTACTCTGACTAGTTACTTCCGGTGACTTCAGATCAACCCCGAGATGAAGAAGAACGGGATCCGGTTCGCCTGTATCTGCCCTGAGGGCGCCAAGACGGCGCTCTTGGATATGGACGACGACCAGATCATCAACCTCAGCAACTTCAAGGAGACCATGGTTAAAATGACCCTATGCTCGTCAGTAATCCATTGATTATCTGCGATTACATATGCATGGTCATAACTTGTGATACACTGTATCTAGTAAAATATAGAGGATTTTCAAGCTTTGTTCTCGAATACCATGTTTATGTCATCTCGTGGAGTGGGAGAGTCGAAATATCGAAATATCGACTCTCCCACTCCACTAGATGAGATAAATATGGTATTAGAGAGAACAAAGCTTGAATATCCTCTATATATTACATGAATGCAGTGAAATATTCATAACTTCCATTATTTAGTTCGGTATTAGTTCATGTAAGAATGGATCAGCCTACTTCATTCCCTTTCCATCAACCGTAACCAGCTGGTGACACAACGGCATGCTTTGCCCGTGCCGCTGAACCGGTTTCATGTCCTGTCCTCTGTGCGACTCATGAAACTTCAGAGGCCCAGTAGTAGTTATTTTTATTTCCACTGAGAAAACGTGGTATTTCACTGCATTTATGTAATAAACGCCATTCTTACACGCTTGGTCATTATCGTGCCTAGAATTTATCTTTTAGACCATTTATTTAGATACGCCTCCCGACTAATTCGAACAACTATGGCAATACATTATTCCGTTATGGCGTCACCTGCATGTCACACTAATAATACCCTATCACAATTACAATACTAATTGTTCACTTACACTATCAGTTTGTATAATTTCTAAGAAGTAATATTACATTAGGCACATTCTTAAGGAATAGATGCTGTCCTTTCACACCACCTCTACTTTAGTTGCTATTATATTATCGTTTGCAATTTACAACTAGACCACCGATATGTTCAACTTTCAGAGTAGAGCAAGTGGTTGAAGCGTTCCTAAAAGCTATGGAGGATGACTCGCTGAACGGCTCTCTGATCACTATCAGCGGCCGAGGTGGAATCGTCATCAAACAGCAGACACTGGGACCAGTAGATACGCCACCACCAGAGTAGATACGTCACCACCAGAGTAGTTACTACGCCGCCACCAGAGTAGATACGCCACCACCAGAGTAGATACGTCACCACCAGAGTAGATACGTCACCACCAGAGTAGATACGCCACCACCAGAGTAGATACGCCGCCACCAGAGTAGATACGCCACTACCAGAGTAGTTACTACGGCACCACCAGAGTAGATACGCCGCCACCAGAGTAGATATGCCACCCCAAGAGTAGATACGCCACCACCAGCAGAGACTCCAGAATCTGAGACTGAGTAATAGGCCTAGATATATAGACGGTTGTCTGTGGACAGTAAATTGGAACTCACGTACGACACGGAGTAACTTTAAGGTGATCGTAACTCCAACATTAGCCGACTGTACACCATTGTTAAAGTAGGAGATACGGTTACCATGGTATTTCGCCGTTTTGTACGGGACTTTCCTGGTCCCGAGATTACGAAACCTTTTGAGTACGATTTCATGCCCAAGCTCAGCTTTTCTATAGGGATTTGTTAACGAAGCGTTGAGTTGAGCATGGAATCGTACTAATTTATACCAGGCCTAAGTTAGGGAGTACACACTATATAGCAGGATATTCATGTAGATCTAGTCCAATACAACAATGTGTACAGCCTCACTGTACATGGCTATGAGAGTTTCGTGATTTCAGTTGTTCACTGCACGTCTGTGCATGTCTACATTGTACTTACACTGTCGAGGGTGGTCGTTGTGACACTGACAATTAACATGCATGTTTACATTTTAGTGATGGTGGTGATATGTATACTATTGTCGTGTTGTTTACATCTATCTAGTAAACTATCAACACTGTGTTATCTGCTGTATATGCACTGCATGTTTATATCACCACCGTATGAATACATATTAACATAAATTACGAGCTATGACAATACAGACATTCTGGAGCCGGAAGTTGTTGTCATAATTCCTGGTTGTGTGTGACAAGTACGTCTTTCCTGTTGTTGTGAAACTATCCGTGAACGTTTATTGTTACAGCTGGTTACAGTATTGCTGAATACAAATTACGCTGTAATACATTCTGAGGAATGTGGCTTGTTTCACCCACTACATTTATAGGACTACTACTATATTTGGATAACACGAACACGCTCTTCTTCAGGAATACATATCAATCGTGTTTTATTTCAGTTGGACAGTTAACAGAGTTTACAAGCTAGTGGAGGTAGCAGGGGTAACACACATCTCAAATCATATAAATGCATTGACTACAATTCCGAAGTTAATAGTTAACAATGTACATCTGCATATTAAAATAGACATGGATAAAATCATAAATAAAAACAAAAACATTGCCAATTATGTAAGAGTTACGAGACTATTATATACAGAATAATTAGTATTTGTATATCATATAACACATAAGAACATGGTTTATATTAGTATAGCTGAAAGGACATATATACATGTGTATTTACATATAACTATACTATAATATATGATTTCTATACAAGACAATCTTCTAAAAAACTATTATTGTAGGTTTTGGCATTAAAGGTATATCACAGATTAAGTTGTAGTTTTAGACCGAATTGGGAGTTTAAAATGCAGTACATGCTCTTAGCATTTTGTTATTGTACCTCAAAATATATTTCCCCCGCTGTTGGATAGGTAAAATTCCATTGCAGTTTACACTTCCTGGAATAATCCGTATACAATTCGTACACTCTCACATTTCCTCTGGTTTCCTGACTAAGGTAGATAACTCATTGAACACGGTCAACATAATCTTTCACGACCACTGGCACCATTATGAGCGAGTCGTAGCTAATTAGTAAATATTAATAACAATTAAAACATTGAGACATGGCAAAACTTAGAGAACGAGGAGCGGATACATTCATGACGTCACCACACACTCCGACAACTATCTGCGGTGTTCTATTTAGAAATCTTCGTGCCCCGAGTACCCCGACAACAAAACCAGTAATAATCGAAAACGCCCATAGATTTTAATTTTGTCAGTTTTCAGATTAAACATTGAATTGACAGTGAACAAAGCGTAGAGGTTTGTATATTGTACACGTCAAAAGGACATGCTTATCATCTTCTAGATACGCTCTTGCTCTTGTTCAGGAATACTTTCATAAAGATCCAGGTAGTACGGAATTGTAAAGTACCAACATTAAAAACACATACTATATAGTTCTGTTCTGTTCTGTTCTGTTCCATATACAACAGTTCGCCACGACGCTGCTGCATGGCCCAGGGAAGACTACATCACACTGTCGTAAAGCTTTGTAAAATAATTCAAAGGTATCCCTCCAATATGTCCAACTACCGAATGATCTTCCTGTCGATTCAGCCGCAGCTTTGTGAGAATGAGGACCACATCATTGTAGAAGGAGACGACGACCTCAATCGTCGAACTGGAAGATATTTAGGCTTTTAGCTATGAAAGGACTCCAATCCTGAAGGAATGTGTTCCTCTGTTTATAAAGTGTAATTATAAGCCAATATCACAGGTACGCATTAGTATTACGACAGTATGCATGAATATGAATAGATCACAAGCCACCAGTGCAAGTATGACAATATAAGAGAGTGCACTCTACATGTACAGGCCACCATTATTGTCAATACTGTACATCGATGAACATGGTATTATACATTCTAAATACCTAAATAAGTCGATATCCACTCTCCCACTCCACGAGCTGAGATAGACATGATATGAGAGAAAACAACTTGAATGCTCTATTAATTACATACGTGCAGTGAACTATATATAATTTTCATTATTTAGTCAGGTATTAGTTCGTAGTTCTGGGGGCTCATAATTTCAATAACCTTTAGAGCGGCGGATTTTTGACCATTTTCAAGGGGTGTGTTTGTGTATACTAGTAGGCCTGTATGTTAATAGTAATGTATTACGATGTATGAACTTATATGAAATAGGTATGACATAGCGCATGTCGATGGTCTGTGTTATTATTAGTTATCTATTTATTCCGATGGAGGAACACTCGGAAAATCTTTAAAATAGGCCTATATACGCATAATGAAATACGATTTCCTGGTATTTACAGAACAACATTTATTATTTTTAGTACGAGTTTATGATTATATTATTATGTTTACTATGTATGGGAGCGGCACTTATACAAGCCAAACTGGCTTTTGTGCCAATCCTTTTGTTTCGGACAATAAAATATGTTTAAATCATGTGCATAGCAACATACAGTCATACTATCCAGAAAACCTCTCCCATTCTTATTCGGTTAACAGTCCAATAGTGAAACATAGTTGCATGTATGGCAATATATAAACTTGTAAGTCTACTGTTGCGAGCACACCTGGCTATGATATACAGAGTTTCCTGGCTATGATACGCAGATTTGCCTGTATATGGTACACAGATTTGCCTGGCGATGATAGTCAGAGTTTGATACGCATACTTACCTGACTATGATACGCATAGTTTGATACGCAGAGTTACCGGGATATGATACGCAAGAGTTACCTGGCTATGATACGCAGAGTTTTGTACGCAGAGTTACCTGGCTATGGTGCGCAGAGTTGCATGGCTATGATACACTTAGTTACATGGCTATGATACGCAGAGTTGCCGGTCGCTGACATTAGCGTGAGAAGAATGCGCACTTGCCAAGGTTGCAGTAGGAGTCGATTGGCCGCTGAGGCAGTCGCAGCTGACACGGGCGGTATTTGTCGAGGCGGAGTGGCGTAAACTCAGATCATGACATACGGAAGTCTTGGAGCGCAGATATTGCATCCAACTGGTGATAGAGTCGTTTTCCCTGACCGTATACACAACCCTGTACCTACAACATTAAATAGTTCAATTTGTGTACCTTTAAAACGATTATGTGCGTATAAAAACTATGCCAGTTATTAGCTCAATGTATATCCTTAATTATGAATACGTTAAAGTAAAACACATTTATATGCCCATCCATTGTCTTGAATACTTGTTTTGTATTAAACTGTCTCTACATTTCTCTGACAAAGTGTATGTATATATGGATATACAACTACACTTAGAGTAAAGGAAACCATGGCAACGATACCGGAAATGGGGTATAATTAACAATAATGATGACACCCGCATATCCACCCATCTGATCAAATACCCGTACATACTACCACTCCCACTTACCTTCTGAGAAACACCAACAGCACTGCTATATTGATAGCAGCACTCATCACAATCAGCACCACCACCACCACTGCAACATTGATAGAGAGAGACATGGTGACGTCACAGACAAGACCATTAAATTGTGTAGTTAGTGAAAGGGCCATGAACCATCGTATGCGTCCAGGCCCCCGTTGCACAACGCTCTTGTAGGGCTACAATAGTTGTAACTGGGCTCCTTCCACAATAGAAAGCGTTGACGTTACAATAGTTGTAGCCTACCCAGGGGCTACGATCCACTATGCTACCCTACATACTGTACATAGAGTAGCATAGTGGATCTTAACCCTTGGGCCTTGGGAACCAGGACGCATCGTATGTACCTATCGTATGTACCCGAAGCTATCGTACATATTCCTACGTAACACTATCGTTAAACCTTCGTTGAGGAAAGTTAGGATCGTAAAGTGTTCCTCAACGGAAACTCAACGGTTTCGTATGCTATAGTTTCGGAGACAAGCCGCAAGTCCTGCAAAAGAACGGGCGTACACTTAGAAAGCAAATATATACCTCTCGGAGCGATATGATACGCATTTTCCATTATACACAATGGGCAGAGTGTAATACATGATAGTTAAATATCAGGCCTACTGTCCACCATCCATCTGGGTTCGCTTGTGATGTTGAATGACGGTAACTAAAACTAGAATGGCTCCGTAATACCGACCGCACACTGGAGATTCTCGTCGGCGACCAATCGCCGATTTTGCGTCGGCCGACGGAAATCCCCAGTGTAAGGTGGACGGCGACTGCCATTTGTAGTCTCGCCGACCGATCTCACAATATCTAGCATGTCTTGATATTCGTCGGCGACGAATAAAAAAGATACAAATCGGCGACCGATCTCCTACCCACCGCACACTAGACGATCGAAACCCGACGCAAATCGGCGATCGGTCGCCGACGAGAATCTCCAGTGTGCGGTCGGTATCAGGCATCAATTTAGCAAAACATTAAAACTAATCTCGTTATCGCTGTTTTGGTGGGCGTGAGCGCGCCTTTAGTCATCATTACCTTGTGTGGGTGAACTGGCCTCGAGACTGGGGGCCACTTGAACCGAAGAGTTGCCGTCATCTGAACAGAGACAATACAGCCATGCGTGGATTATACAGTACCGTAGTGTAGAACATACTTGTATGACAGTACCGCAATAAGAACAATATGTGATAGTATACAGCGTTATGTAATCATACCCCCATTACGAAACACCATGGTAAATCAGTACCATTGTGATAGCACCTCAATACAGAGCACATATGGTATGTGATGGTACACTATAAACTAGTATAAAACATACATGCGTGATGGTACACTATTCACTAACACAGAACATACATGCGTGATGGTACACTATTCACTAACACAGAACATACGTGTGTGATGGTACACTATTCACTAACACAGAACATACGTGTGTGATGGTACACTATTCACTAACACAGAACATACATGCGTGATGGTACACTATTCACTAACACAGAACATACTGGTGTGATGGTACACCATTACAGACCACATAATATGTGATGGTACCTTAGTACATAACATCTAAATGGGACGGTACCACAGCTCAGAACATGCCTTTGTGTGATACTAGTAACTAGCTATGCCTGTAAAATGTGATAGCACAGTACATTGTGAAAGAACCACATGATATGACCGTTCCATAGAACAGACAATACATGTGATATAATACCACAGCGAAGACAATACATGTGATATAGTACCACAGCGAAGACAATACATGTGATATAATACCACAGCGAAGACAATACATGTGATATAGTACCACAGCGAAGACAATACATGTGATATAGTACCACAGCGAAGACAATACATGTGATATAATACCACAGCTAATATAACGTCATACCTGTATACTGTTCTGTCATCATAGTAGTCGACGATACTTTGGTAGATGGAAACTTAGTAGTAGCTGAAGTTTTAGTAGTAGCTGAAGTAGTTGAAGTTTTAGTAGTAGTGGAAGTTGTGGTGGTGGTTTTGACTGGAAAGATAGACGGAATACAAAAGTCTATCAGATATTACGGCCATCAATCGTTATCCGCTGTTGTGAGTTTACACATTTCCTAATTACTGATGCCAGAATATATACTAATATATAAACCGATATATATGTCCGAATAACAATTTACATTAATTCTCTATGTACTGTACACAATACATTAGGTTAGTTCTGTCCATGACAGTACACCTATGTTAAAGGGAGGAGATTCAGTAGGACACACTCGGTGTACGCTATACATACGTGTATCACAGTAGGACACACTCGGTGTACGCTATACATACGTGTATCACAGTAGACCCCATACCAGCCGACCTCACATCCACGTACACAGCGGCCAGTCACAGGCTTGCAGTCGCCATCTTGGCAGTGTCCGCACTCTTCGCTGCAGTTCACACCGTACGTGCCACGTGTACATGCTCAAAACAGCAATGATAAATATTGCAAGTACTCATGGATAACATCATTGCACATAACTACCATAGCACAGCGAGAGAAGCAACCGGTATATGTGTGACCCCGGACGGTCAGAAACGAGAAACTACACGTCGGGCGAGTCTCTGACGTCAGGTAGATCTAATACACACAAACTGTTACCGCTGTGTTTTCACAGCATCAGATCCCCATGAACTTTCACACTGAAATCGCGTATTTAGTATTTACCAAATCAAATCAAATAGGTTTATTCTCAAAATGCACTATTTATAGTGACAAAGAACATACAAGACAATACAATGCAATTCTATTGGAATAGTCCATGTTTCACAACATTTGCAATGTTCATCAGCAGAGGTGTATAGTTACAGTACATAAGACATATACATTAATGCATAGTAGGGTTGTTACAGTAGTAATTAGGCAAGACTGATTTTCTAAGGTGAGTCAAGTTTGTACATACAAGTAAAAAGTGGTATTCATCACATATTGTTTCGTTACAAAGAGTACATAATCTTAAATATCGAGGTATATTTTGCCAACTGCCAGGTTCTATTGGTAGCCTGTGATTGGATGTTCGTAATCTTGTTAACCAAATGCACATACAGTAGGGTAGATTTAATAAATAGGGTTCTAGTAATAACAAAGGTTTATCTATCTGTCCCCGAATAAACCCAATACACAGCAATAACAACATATGTATACTAGTATATCTGAAATGTCGTGTTTACAATTTAACCATAATTAATTTGTAATCTAAGTAGTATGTAAACAGTAGTAAAGGTGTCCTACACTTAATCAAGCAGTTACCTGTGACACACATTGGCCCTATCCAGCCAGCCACGCAGCCACGTGGACATTGTCCGGCATGGTCATCACAGACAGCGTCCAGGCCAGCGCAGTGACCACAGGGCAGGCTGCAGTGGGGATCTGAAGCAAGACACTGGACAAATGTACAAGACAGTGGCACGTGACATTACATATATTAATGTTTATTCTATGTCACATACATATGTGTACGAACGCTATATTGTAATTTGTGACATCGTGTATTAATTTGATTATTATATAGTTAATGACCGAGGAGTCGGTTTCTCGTCGTCGACACATAGACACCATATCGTACCTAATAACATTAAATGGTTTAATCTGATTACATATAAAAATACAATGTGCCGTAAAAAAGTATGTCAGTTAAA
>JAUTBX010085094.1:0-12183 GCA_032361465.1 Lepetodrilus tevnianus | reverse complement strand
CTGAGCGCCAAGCAGGGAAACAACAAGTACCACCTTTTAACGTCTTTTGGTATGACACGACCAGGGATCGAACCCACCATCTTCCGCACTCCGGGCCGACGCTCTAACCATTACGCCACGAAGCCGGTAATCAGTTTAAGGATGGATATACGTACATTATCTCTGAGCGACTGTTCGACGGTGGGGACTTGCGGGAAGACATCGTAGAGAGACGAGACGTAAGTTATCACAGACTTTTCATCAGGATGGTGGACATCGACATCTGAGGACACAAAACAGGGAAATTTAATAAGGAGAGAGTAAGCGATTATGCAGTTTAACGTCGCTGCGGGAACCTTTCACCCATTTGCCACGATATTTAGTAAGGAACATTTAATGTCAAATGGAAAGAACTGAATGCAGTTTGATAATGCCAGTATGCATGTAGCCTGAAATTAATAATTTATTAAATATTTATCATGGAATATTACAATTTTAAATCACAAAACTTATTTGAAGGCAAAATGCTAAGACATATTTGAAGGCAAGAGCTAAGATTGCTGTATTATTATTATTATTATTATTATTATTTTATTATTTTATTATTATTTTGTGTATTATTTTGTGTATTATTTTGTGTATTATTTTGTGTATTTTTGTATTGGTGAGTCTTAATGCTCATTGTAACTTTGATGAGATATTTTCTGTCAGGTTGATAACTGCATGTAGCATTGCCACGGTACAGACAGAGCATCTCATTGTAATCGTGTCGGACATGCAACTTTTGTAAACATTGACGCTGGGACCCTGGGACCCTGGATGGGATGTCAACCTGGATCCTTTGGTTCCCAAGTAGGAACCTATAGTATTTGGTAGTTCTCTATTCTGACAGTCAGAGGTTACGTAAAGATTGAGGTGGTTTACCGCCTTAGGATACAAATAACAACCCAGAGATGCCAGAAAATAGGCCATCATGTGCGAGACCTTGAAGGTTAGCCACCTGTATAATCCTTTACATAAATCATGTTTATTGAATCACGGAAACATGTAATTACCAGATAAATGTAACTTCAGTGGAGCGCAAGATCTATCTGGTTATGAAATACTTAGACACGCCAACTATGTACATCCTCTAGTGTTTGAAATTCCATGATATTTATGACTTGGAAATTGTTAGGAGCAAGATTTCAGAATTTTTCTTCTTTATTTCATATTTATAATTGTTAAATGCTGTAAATTTCAACAGATTTAAAAATTAAAAATCTATTGATAAAATGGAAACATTTGTTGCCAATTTTCTCATTTGCCATGAATTACTTTAACATAATGTTCACTCATTTTGATTTTTACATTCCAAAAGTGGAGTCATTTTAAAAAGATTTAAAAAAAACAATCATTGACATTGATAACGTAAAACATAATATTCAGGGCTACAAAACACTGGTACAAGTCCACCATTACCTGATTGGAAGCAGATTATTTACATATATTTTTACTATAACATTTTCGGATAACCAGAAGGTCCCATACATTTCGAGAACTGTCCTTACAACACTAACATAATCATCACTTGATAAACTTTATAATGACTGCAATCCTACCAGGCACAGCACACAATAATACAAGCGAAAGTAACATTAACACTGACAGTCACGACCAAGTAATAGACACGTGATGGTCAAATTACATCAACTTTCTATTGTCTGCACATACACGGGTTGTGGTGGGTTGTATTACGAGGTAGGAGTACGAGGTAGGGGTACGAGGTAGGGGTACGAGGTAGGGGTACGAGGTAGGGGTGCGCCATCACCTGGCCAGACGGGATGAAAGGTATGGAGGAAACACAACGGAGATGGGTATTTAATAGACTGACAGTCTCCATCCTACACAGATCTAGTCCTCGTCAAACCGAATTTATGACATTTCTGACTAATCCCAGCCATTTAGACCGTCCCTTGTCATATTCGTTTGCCATGACAACAAAGAAAACATTGTTTGGGGGACAAATTTGAAAATTCATATTTTAATACTTGAATACTAGCAATCATTATGTGAGAATGAATAGGATTTAACTTGTACATATGAGTTAATGTGTGTCATTAAAATGTGGAAATGGTTGGTGTTTGTTTGGTAAATATTTGGTGTTGGTTTGGTATACCCAGGCCCCGAGATTATGAAACCTTTTGAGTACGATTTCAGGCTCAAGCTTTAATTTTATATGGAGATTTATGAACAACATTTAGAGTTGAGCATGACATTTTACTCTAGAAAGGTTTCATAATCTTGGGGCTTGTATTATTTGAACAACTGAATAGCATATCAATACAAGAAGAACTATGCATGCAATTGGACTTCTCTGCAAACAATAAATCGTTGATTTTGTGTTGAAATTGCATTTCAAGAGTGATTTAATCCCAATAACATCAAACACTACATTATACAACACCATGGCACTATGGGTTCAATTTGCAATGTTATTACAAATGTAGTTGAATTAGACCTTGTTAAAGTTTGATTGGAACATGTTTTCAAAATGCATTCCATTTTGGGATATATTTTAGTAACTAAACTTCAATATGCTTTAAGTGGGACGAGAAACTACAACTACAGCGGATTGATTGGTTGAATTAATGCTTTACGTCGCAGCAGGAATATCTCACACATATGCAACGAATGTGTCCTTGCCCATGATTTATGCTAGGAATCTTTGGGATATATACATAAACAACATTGGGATGGACGGTACCATGGTAACCAACTGACTCGATGAAACAAATTTCCATGTTTTGGGGTATAAGCACCTAGCGATTTATACAGATGTCTATTCAGTTGAGAAGACAATAAACACATCCTTGCAAAATATAACATATAAATGTCAATTTCTTCACTTTGTTTTGACATTTGACATTATGAGATGCACCTTCAGGTATGAGCTGGAAATGTCAGAATACTTCGAACTTCCTTCGTCCATATACCACAATAACATAGCGCAAACTTTGTCAGATAGCGCAAGAAGCATCCAGTGAAGTCTGCGTATATTTCAGGAACTGCTCGCGTATATTTCATTCAGTACTTTTTCTAGTGTATTTTTGAGATGGTGTAAATTTCAGGAATGCTGCAGCGTATATTTCATTCAGTACTTTTTCCAGTATATTTTTGAGATGGTGTAAATTTGAGATGATGTATGTATATTTCAGCACATTTAATTCAGATCATGCATATTTCAGATGGTGTATATTTCAGCACGTATATTTCAAATGGGGTATATTTCAAATGGGGTATATTTCAGATGGGGTATATTTCAGATGGGGTATATTTCAGCACATAATATATATTTCAAATGGTGTATATTTCAATTCTGGGAGGTCTATAATGGTTGGTAAACCTAGCCTGTCATTTCTGGCATTATCAAATATTGTAAATAACGCTAAGCAACACATTGTACTAATCTGATTGAGAAAAACAGAAAGTAAACAGGGGAGATGACCTGGTTCACTGCCAATGAAAATGCTTACCACTAAGAAATCCAGACAGTAGGTTTTATTTACTGATTTAGGACTGCCACACAATAACAATGCATTTTCTTGTACAAACTCCTAGTGAAAAATAATACTCAAATTATTGAATAAAAAAGATACAAACTAGTAATTCCTAACACTATTTTCCATTTATCAAATTCCAATTCTTAATCTTTAGAGAGCGTGATGAAATGCATTGCATACTCATTCAGTAAAATTCATATATTTGTTTACCATTTATTTCCAGCTGGTTTTCGTAGGTTTTCTCAAACAAATGGCTAACATTATCCGTCAACAATAGTACTAAAATCTAAACCTATAATTGTTATTGTGGTCAGCAGAATGTATACAATACCTGTAGCGGGTCGGAAGGTTATCGATTTATCTGGACAGCCTTGCAATTACCTCGTACCTACTACTATTTCAGAAATCTACCAGTATAATGTTTTCCAACTTAATCTGACACCCAAGTGTTCAAAAATTGATAGAAAAACAACCTGTACTGACAGCATAATTTTCAATTTATCAACATGAAATATAAACCAAAAAACATATAGACAGCCTGCTAGGGGGGTCAGTGCTTGCGGACAATGGACAAAGGTGATAATGTTATATTGCCCATTATGTAGAAAAGTCAAGGTTTATGTGGTTCAGTGGACAAGAACCTGTGAACATGCACAAGATGAGATTAGACCCATGTAGAACTGACCAGGTAATGCCCACCAGGGTTAAACCAAGACAATAAGTGCACTAGGAAAACATTTGTATTATACATAATGGCCATATGTGTATGTAGATGTTCTAAAGTCAAGTTCGTTTCTCGTTCATAAATGAAAAGATAAAAAAAAATGTAAATAACAATTTGAAAAAAAATACATATAAAGATAAATAAAAATAAGGGCAGATAACTTTATTATTTTTTTAAAAGACCTTATTGAAACAATATACACTGATATTGGATGTTTCCGTTCATTTACGTACCTTCAGGATCTAGAAGTCGCGTAACTCCATATTCCCGCTCGTAAAAGCAAAACGCATTTTCTAGGTTCTGTTTGTTGCTGTTTTGTCTTGCTTTCCGGAAATCTATCAAGTCAGGTCTGAAAAATAGAAGGTTGTCGATGCAAGTCAGGATCATTTTCTTCCAAAGCAGATTACTTTCGCCAGATTGGCGACAAGAAATGTCTATTACAATGTTACACAGATATCAATGGGTCTGTAATAATAGCTCAAGTACTTGCTGGGAAATTTCAGAAGCTGAATATAACACAGGATGTGGCAAACAATTGTCATTCATCTTTCTATGAATGCAAGATATTGGAAATCTGTTATGAATGCTGAGTAGATTTATATGTTATATTCATTGGCTGAATTAATGATATTATGCTTCGTCTATACATACATTTTTTGTGTGTTTTGCTCAGATTATATGGGTTATCCAAAAATATTATTCTAGGACTATTCATTTTATGATTTTTCTTAGATACGTGGATTTTGGATGACAGCGTATATATTTTAATTTATTTTTAATTTTAAAAAGTCTCTTCCTTGAAGACAAGTTAATGTCATTGTTGTACAGAATTACATTGATAGGGTAGCCTTGGTCTAATTCAAAGAAACAAACTTGGCAGCACTTTATAATCTCGCTTTCTAGCGTAACTGATTAATTCTACCAAGTCCCAGACAAAAAAGTATCCAATATCTGTGGTCGTACTGAAAACTTGTCAGATGCAACTTAATTCCAAGATTCAAAGGAGAAATATAAAAAAGCAAGCCCATTTACTAGTGTTTTACGTTGCAGCGGAAATATCTCACCCATATTAGACAACTCTGCTTACAAAAAAAACTGACAACAAAACCGGACTTATAATCAACGTATAAATTAATGAAAATACTTCTAAGATAGCATTTTAAAAAAAAAGAATCTATTCAAGATTTGATGCCAATTTTCAGTGTCCTTGTAGCCAACAGCTTAATTATAATCACTGTGCATGGGGACATCTCCGATTGCCTTTAACAAGGAAAAGGTTAAATTCAGAAACACTAACATAGATATTTCTTACAAGGGAAAAACCCACATAGTTTCATGTATCTTGGATCAGCTTTAATACCCCTTCTTAAAGGTAAAATGTTAAATCCCCGAAAGATGCTAAAACCCTGACGGAGCCAAGTTACAGACTTGTAGAGCCACCCGAAGGAATTTACGTTTTACGTTCGGAATAATTTAAGAATGTGACCTCGTGAAACATGTAACTATGCATCTCTTCACGAACGACACATCAATGTTTGCATTGGATTTCATCGCCATTCATCTGACTCTTCTCCCTTAGGCATTCGTATCCCTACAACCTATTTATTTGTACGTTTATACTCGGACAAGATACGCCATTACAACCACAAAGAACCAATAAACCACCATCAGGTATTCTTTAACACTGAATCCGGGTGCTAATACCATGCAAAATTATGTAAGACAAATTTTAATGTCGAGGATGTCAAATTACAATACTGTCACTGAATAATAAACGTCGCGGAACGGGACACAAACAAGTTCCGCACAGGTAGGTGGGCCATCGCGAGATGTTTACAGGTAGGTACTAGTATTCCGGCCTTAGATGTTGAGGGATGATACGCAACATCACAAGTTTGAAGTTTGTTAACACTCAGGCATGATGATGGTTTATCTGGTTTGGCGAGACCGTCGGAATTCTTTGCAAACTGATAATCATCACTCTGCAAAAACAGGTTTGGATTTATACGCGTAAACTCCATGAGATTTAACATAGGATATACAGTGTGCATAAATTTAGTCTTGCATAACTTTGGTGTTGTTGTTTTTAAAAAAAAAAATGCCTGACACTATCCGTATTTCTTTGAAACTTGAATTACTTTTCCACAACTACTGGCTACTTTGTGGGCGACATTCCTCATCTCGAAAAGTTCCTCTGGGATTTATTACAATAACATTCATTGAAGACATTTAAAATAAATCTTGTTTCTCACAGCTTCTCAACAAATTGGGGTTTTCCTTTAATCTCATATCTGTGTGCCACACAAACAGTAAGCCATAAATTTTGAAGGGAAATCAACAAAAAAAAGGATTCTATTTAATTTAACCCTTTCCCTACTGGATGAGTCACTGCTGTTACAGCATTTCCTCTTGCCTACAGCAGAATAAGGGTTAATACTGAAAGTCTGGAGGAGTGAGTGATTTATTGCTTTAACGATGCATCAGGAATCTTTCGTCCATATGCTACGATTACTATTTAACCCTCTCTCTGCTGGGTAATAGGCAGTCACTGCTCGTTTGGACACCTACGGTTGCCTTCAGCATGGAGAGAGTTAATAATACAATAGTTTGTGAATACAGTGAGTGATAAAAATTAACTATGTAATTATTATTTAAGGAATATGTACGCAAAACGTGGACATTTTCTAGAAAGTAAGTTTTCATTGGCTTACCTGTGTCTGTGCGCAATGGCAAGGAATGCTTTACCATCTCTCCAACTGGACGAAAAATCTTTGATTTGTACCCCAGGATATCCTTCCACGTGTCTGCGGCTCCATAGCAACAGGGCGTCACGTGCCGTCACATTCTGGTCCTGCCCCGCGACCACCACCTCGGAAATCTGGAATCAGAAGGCAGGAATTGAGGAATTTTGAAAACAAAGAATGGAGAGAATATTCAAAAGTATATGAAACCGCGTTTGGAGTGACTCCCTAGGAAATCTGTAAAAGCAAGAATTAGGGGAATTTTATACAGAAGAATAGAGAACATGGAAACACTGTAACTATAGGTATCAGAAATCTGGAATTAGAATGCAATAATTGAGATATATTTGATACAAGCATTGCGTATGCATGTGTTTGAGACACAAAGATGTGTTAGATGTTAGGAGATAAGTGCAACATCACCAGTATGAAGTTTAGGTTGGATAATGAATAATTGATGCACACCTTTCAAGTATCTACACAACACTCTTTGAACAGTATTTCATTGTCTAAATGTATGGATGGCTTATACTATAAATTACAATTTTCAACCATGAACTATTATTTCAAATGTTGGTAAATGTACATAAATAATAAACAAGTATGCTACATGAATGAAGATCCCTATATTTATCGGTTACTGCTACCATCTCTCATTGTTCGGGATTTACGACGAGGCATACAGTGCAAATCTAAATGGGTCCACATCATATACAAGCTAATATTACTCCCGCAAAACTGCTTAGCAAATGAGATCTCAAACATTACAATCTCAATATTGATATGCACGCACTCTGGGATACACATCTGCATTCCTATTTCCAGAAGACAAACACGAAACGAAAGCCGCAAACTTAGAAGAAAAAAGGACGTCTATTTCTGCGCTGCAATTCACACTGTTGCTCGATATTGCACGCGTCGATTTCAAAATTAGACGAGTGTCCGAGGCGTCCATTTAAAAATTAGACGGGTGCCTGTACGACACCCATTCCCAATGTTTGTCAAACAACAACGCACCTCTCGCTACAAGGTCTGGTGAATACGACGACTCATTCCTAGTCTGTGCAGAAGGTGTGAACTAAACACAGTAAGACGCATTCAAACCGGTGCTCATTATTTATTTTCTAATTAACTGCTCAAGTACCTCACTACGGCGTACAACCGTATCACGTATCCATCGTATCGCTTACCACATTCCCACAGGCATCAAGTTGGGTGTGATAGTGGAAACACTATTAATTATTCCTCATTGTATTACTATAAATGAGATATATCTTATTAATTAACCGCGAAATCAAAAATAACGTTATTTCCATTATTTAGACACCTTTAATAATCTACCACTAATCGCTATAATGTTTCTACTTCTAGCTATGGGATTATGACTCTGTTTGGTCTAACGCGATATAAATCCGGACCGCTAGTTTTACTAGCTAGAAAGGAGGATCGCTGATACAACTATGCAGTTTACTAAGTACATCGACATAAAAACGGACATATTTCCTCGACCACGACAACCAGACACAAAGCAAAACACTTTCTCCCTGTAAGCTTTTCATTAACTTTCCTTTCCACTTCCGACGACTTGAAAAAATAACGTACATATCCGTGAATGTGTAATGATTCTTAGTGATCTCCGTCTCTCAAATAGGTGGCATACAGCGTTGAAATCTACACTGTCATTTGTAATCATGCACGTACAATAGCCCGGAGCCTATACATCTGCAGGTAAATGATCTGGAATTAAGGAGTTCTTCTTAAATGTTTTCCAAAGGCTGACTATACACTGTGTAAAAGGGGGTGTCAACACAAACAGCCACAGCTATGAATCGAAGCTAGAACAGACATATTTTTCATTGAAAAGAAACGTATGCTCGTGTGCATGTCCCCATGAACGATGTCTCAGGGTTACGAAATAAGACATCTGGGTCCGAAATGTTCTCGGTTGTCTCAATGCTTTGAGTAAAGTTGAAAACAAGTTCATAGTTCAATATATAAATAAGTAATTAAACAAACAAAACTATTGAAAATGGTTTGGATTCATGGTTAGGATCCACGTCTTCAGTTCCAAGAACCACAATTTATGAACATACCAATTGCTACTATTAAGACTCGCTTTAGTGATTTTCAACAAGGTTTATGTATCCTTTCATACAAACGCTTCATATCAGATAGAATACGAGTTGTGGATCATCTATGAATATTTTTTTTCAAATTTGAACCTCGGTCTTCGTCACAGTTTAATGTACACCAGTGCAGATTCTCAGAGCATTTGAAATTGGGGCACGTGGCGTTGACAGTACATAGATACACATGACTTGATACACTTACTGGTGGAATGTAAACTGACAACTAACTCCTATTATCGTTGTTAACAAGCCGTGGGTGTGTTTGTTCTGTTCCAAGGTTAGTCTTACACACAGAGACATCCTGTCCAGATTACTGAGCAGGTCCGACTGTGTTATGCTTCAAGGAATGATCAGAGCCAGTTTGCTTTTAGGGTGTCGGATAAGACGATGTCGGTTAAGACAAATTAAAGGATCTTCAAACGATTCATGTTTTTGTGACCGGATTAGCTGCTGGTGTGTGAAATTTAAATTAGCATAACATAAAATGAAATTAACATACTTGACTGTCTACTAATGGATGTTTCGTCTCAGTATTAGATAGACAATCTTTATTATCCACACGAGGGGAAATTCATTATTGAGAATACCGCAGTGGTTTAATAGCACATTAGAAAACATTACCAAAGGTTTCTGAGTTCGAAAACCATGTGGATGGATAAACAGTAACTTATACATGCTGAGAAGGATGGGTTTCATTGAATGCATGCATGTTAAACAGTTGTCTCCCATGGTTCATCCCCACTAAACAACATTCATGTTTTTAACTGTTGTTAACAGTTTTCCTCCCCACACACCACAGCTACATCATTGTTCTACTTTGAATGAAATGGTATCATACATACAACTCAATTATTCTTTTTTTTTTTATCTGGTTACAATACAGCTAGCATTTCTCTGTGACATTGTTTTAAAAGATCTTCGTAACCAGATACGTTTGACCTACAATTAGGTTGCAATTAAACAGTGAGACATACAAGCTACAGTACATGTGATAAGTGAATAACATTAACATTTGTCCTCAGGTAAATAGTACATAGTGGGAAAACATAGTACAGTCAGACCCCGGTATACACTTCCGTTTTTGTTAAAATCTGACCAGTAAGCGAAACAACCGGATCATCGAATCAATCATTCATCGATGTAAAGTATATATTAGGAAATCTGTATTGGTTAATAGTTGACCGGTAAGTGGAGAAACCGTGTTAACAGAGACCGTTATAACGGGGTCTGACTGTACATGACAATGGGTCAACAGTACATCTCATTTTGATTTGACAAATTAACAACTTGTTGTAGGGTTCGGTCCAATGACTCACCCAACCAACATTCACATTCAAACAACCCAGAATACGATAAATAATAAGTGTGAGAAGTGTTCTGATTTTTCACACACTCATCCAATAAATTATTTCATGCATAGTAATGAGACATTTATAAGCAGGGATATGCTCAGCATTCACGGAACGTACAAAACGCGGCGAACAAGAAATCGGCTATATAGGCCGTCAGTATCTCATCATACTCGCGGCTACACATATCTCATTCAGAGGTATCAAGGAAATTATGAGTACTAAGAGTGACAATTATGAGTCGACATTGCCATAATGCTCACGACATTAAAGGTTTTACGCCGGTCTACTTGTCGCCATTAACCCTCTTTGGTCCAATGTTACGTTAATTCACGAGCCACCCCTTTTCTCTCTCGGCATACACCTTCCCACATAATCCGGATTGTAACCCGCCATTTGAGCCCGCCGATGTCTTTGGTGGCAATTACAGGATAATCTCGAGATAATCTCGGAAATCTCGGGATAAAATAATCCGTGAGCACTGTATGACCTAATAGGTAATTCCTAATAGGTAATTCACTTATACTTTAGATATGGAGAAGACAAAACATCGGGTGACCTTGAACTGCGAGTAAGTGTGAGTGGCTGGCCAGATAATTGCACAACTGTTGATAAGATAATTGCACGACTGTCCTACATGAAATGGTCGACTGTAATCCAAGTGGCGACACTCAATACGATTGCGTAGTAGTTCAGTGTGTGTGACCTTTTTCAAAGTCATCAGCAAATGAGTGAGTCAATTAGTGTAAAAGGAGTCATTCGTGGCAATAGTTCATTCATGTGGGGCACCAAAAGGAGCAAAACATACATACCTACACGCATAAAAATAAACATAATAAAATTACTCGATTCAGGACTTAAAACTCATTGCATATAAAAAATGTATGGAATTAGATTTGGATAAAAAAAAATATATAAAAAAAACAATCCAGAATTAACCAGTGAAAAATACATTGTATACATTGACTCATTTGTTCACTGATATTGATAGGCCCAGGAGGAAGAAATGGGAGGAGATAGAAGAAAAGGAGGAAGAAAGGAATGGTGACAACCAGCAGAAGAATGATATCACACTCGTGATAACTTCCATCCAGGCTTATAATAACTGTCATTCTGAGCATGAAAATTCTTTCAATTGATAAAAAAAAATCATAGATTCATTTCTGATATTAGGCACTCCCGGGGTTAAGTACCTGAACCTATGCCTATTTTAATGTGTTAATTGTGCCACTACGTGCAGCTCGATTACAATGTCAGACTAAAGCCTGAGACAATCGTATATCAAATTTCATCGTTATCTTGTCTCCACCCCCATCCCCCCTACTCCCACCACTCCCATCCACGTACATTCCACAAACATTTATGTACATAGCGATTAGCCTTGTTGACAAACCATTTACACCTGAATGGTGGGTGGAACCATAAGCTTCCACCAAATGTGCTGCGCTTTGACATTTGTAACTGTTATTATTAGTGCTACTTTGCTATTCGCGTGTGCTTTCATACCATTGCAAGGATGAGACCCATATTATTATGACCTGTAAACTCTGCATGTTTTACTCTCTTCAGGGAAGTGACCCATAAACTGCATTGTAGTGGGTTGAAAATGATGAATGGCTAATAGTATTTAGTGTAATTTGAGTTGTAATGTTGTGTTAACGGTTATGTTGTGCACCTAGCCTTTAGGCCCAGGGCAAACTTAGCATTTGACATAGCTTC
>JAUTBX010084983.1:0-12187 GCA_032361465.1 Lepetodrilus tevnianus | reverse complement strand
AGTACATATGCATGCAAGTCATGATATTAGTGAAAGATTCTAGAAAGTGACTTTAAACCCCAAATCAACCAAAAAATATTATTATTGCTATTATTATTATTATCATTATTATTGCTGCTATTATTATTATTATTATCATCCGAAGGAGCCGTCGCCGCTGCTGCTGAAACATGCGGACGTGGTCGCCATGGAGGTGGAGGACTCGCAGGACACGGAGACGGACAACGTTCCGGAGACTGTGCCCGTGCCCACAGAGGAAGTGAGCACTCCGCAGCAGGAGAAATCCGCCAAAAAGGTTGGCAAAGTAAGATAAAACTTTCTACATCGGCATGTAGGCATGTGGGGACGCAGTGTGTGGCATGGTGGCATGCTTTGGGGACTTCCCACTCCACCCCTCCGCTCTCTCACACCACACTACCACCGGCCAGGCTTGGATCCAGCTAACACTCCGGAGACCTCACTAATACCTGTGCACTTACTACATTCCTGCGGCCTGTCGCACGGAACAGTTGTAGCTGCGATCAATTGTGTCCAAATTTCGGAATCTGTTACAACTGTAAGTCCATTGCATGAGACACTGTTATCGCTACAATACCTAAGGACTCTCGTAGCCATCTCTAATACATGGGGATTGTACACCTACGAGACTGCTATGGTCTCATGATGGATATGAGAGCTTCGAGAAATGATACCCTCTTAGCTAAAGGTATTGTAGCGATAAAAGTTGTTCATGCGACCAGGCTTATGTTTGTAGCTGGTTCCAAAGATTTGACGTGCAGTCAATTGTAACTACAACTGTTTTGTGTAACGGGCTCCTGGCTGTGTTGACAGTCCAGCCTCTGCATCTAACAGGGTAACCGGTTGTCATGGTAACTATTAATCATGGTAACTACGGGTCGGGGGAAACTATGTGTAACTAACTGTGGGTTATGGTAACCAAGGGTCAGGGCAAGTGTTGGTCAGGGTAACTATGGGTCAGGGTAACTATGGGTCAGGGTAACCACAGGTCATGGTAACTATGGGCCAGGATAAAGTATGGATATGTCTATATGTGTATGAATTTGAAAGTACATGATTTGCAGAATGAAAATTGGATTTTCTGGCATCGATGAATATATTTTCTACACATGAGGAGATCAGGGGAAAGTCAGAAGAATTGTATACATATGGGAAAAAATATAAATATATTTTCAACACATGAAGCTTTCTAGTTGGTAGGATAGGATTCATCTTGATTTGTATGTTGAAGTTGAATGATTTTTTAGTTAAATCTTATTGGATGGGGTCAATTATTTTTGTACGATGAGACAACATAGTAGTATGCAATGTTTACATAGACTAGAAATAGACTAGAAATAGGTATTTCTAATAAAGAAATTATCTCAAACAATCTACTAAACATAAGGAAATATTTGTTTGTGATGGAGAGCATGGTATGTTTTTTCTAACTAGTAGAACATTATAGCTATTCTATCATTTGAATTTAGTAACAACCATTAGTATGGTTGAAAGTTTCCTGCCCGACGTAAAACAATAGCTCACTCACTCACTCACTCACTCTTTTGGATGCAGTCTTTCTGGCATCTGACAATTTCCGTACCTACTTAAACACATATTTCTAGCATTTTTTCAAAGAGTTTGAAGCACTTTGGGTTTCTGTAGTTTTTTTAATTTAGGAAATATCACCTTTTCTCCTACTCTCACAGCTTCATTTTCTTGTAAATCTTTTCTAAATTCTTACATCCTAGTTATTTTATAACCCTCTCCCTGCTGGATTAGGCACAGGCACTGCTCTTTGGGGCATCCACGTTTTAGCTTGAGCAGCATTCTGGCCAACTTTCACAAAGTTATTGTAGCATTACATGCCCTCTTGTTTTACATTGAAAGCTGTAGTGCTGCAATCACTTTGTCAAACAGGTCCCTCTAGACTCCAATATCCTTCTACTAGTGTCTACAGCACACCACATATATTTCTATTACAATGCATCAGTTGATCAATGAAAACCATTGACATTCTATATCCTCTTGATGTTGGGTTATGTTAAAAAGAATTCATTGCTATTTTTTTTTATTTTTTTTTAAATCCATTGGTATATTCATCAATACATTACTGAATATAGAGCACTGTTCCTTTCTAGCTGTTCTGTCTGTACTTTCTGTCCGAGACATGCACGGTTAGAAAGGAGCAACACTGCACAGTGTTCTTGATGTCCGGGACATGTACCAGCGAAATAGGTTGTGCAGACCGCACAGTACACAATGCAACATGGCTGCCACTGGCGATTTACTCTGCTGTGCTGGCCCACTCCATTCATTCCCACAGAACATTTACTGGACATGTGACAGAACATTAGCACTATGCATTCCTAATAGTATCAGAGTAATTTATATTCAAATGTTACATTTTTTTAATGGAAAATGAAGCTTTCAACCCCACCCACCCTAGACTAACACGTTTGCAGTGGTTTTTCTACTAATGATAGCACAGTTGAAAGAGCGCTAGACCATAAAACAGAAGGTTTTGGTGACCAGTTTCACATGCATGGATTTGGGATACAGTTAATCATAATAGTTATACAGGATACTTAGGGAATTCTATTTGCAAATAATTTACTAATCATTGCTTATCTTGACTATTGACTCATTTAGCTTGTTAAAAGGAATTATAACATATCGAGCTTTTAATTTCTTGTAACTTATCTTTCTCATAGTTTACAACATAAAATGTATTAATTTGATAATGATGTTGCCATTTTATAATTTAATGACAAGAAAAAGATTTTTATTATTTGGAATTTTTGTTTTGTAAGAAATAATTTGCTTTTCAATTTTATTTAACGATGTGTCATTGATATGATTAGCTAAGTTATTGGAAAATATCAACATTAATTAAATTGAATTATTGCATATTGATACAAATGTATTACACATATGTCTAAGTCTTACACCAATAACCATGCATGTCCTATTAACTGAATGGGGATTTTGAGGTTGTGCATGGACTACGGAATGTTAAACAGAATGACAAAGGTGAGTCATTGCAGTGATGTTCTGCTGTCAACAGGCCAAGAGCAACGTCAGACGACAGCCCAGCGGCTACATCGTCTTTGCCGGCGAGATCCGCAAGCAGATCCAACAGGAGAACCCGGATTGTTCCTTCGGAGACATCAGCCGGATAGTCGGAACACGGGTACGTCCGCTAATTTGTGATGGTTATATCTGCAACTGTGTGATGGTTACGTCCGTGACTCTGTGGCGGTTATATCCCTGACTGAAGGTTACGTCGGCAACTTTGTGATGGTTACGTCTGTGACGGTTATCTGTCGGTTTTGTCCCTGACTTAGTTACATCCACGACTTTGTGACAGTTTTGTGCTTTCCTACTATGATAATTTTCACAACAGAAACAGAAGGAACTTTTGTTTAATTTATTTTCGAAGAATATGTAGTTAAAACATAATTGAAGACTTGGTTTTATATAAATGAACACTTGGCACCATGGGTGTCACAGGTTTTCTCTTGCCATAAGGTTACAAACCAATGAATAAAATAATCTTGAAAGCCCCGTTTTCTATTTCAATACTTACTCCAAAACTCACTTGAATTGTCCCTTCTCAATTCCCCAGATCGTTCACTATTCAACAGTTTTTCACCAACAATGTTTTCACTTTGAATCGTAAAATCGCAGCCAATCGGCACGTGTCCACGTCTTCGTTGTTTTCTGCGCATTGACGACATCCTCCTTCCTTCTTGGCTGAGTAAAGGAAATAGGACTAGCGCTAAAATATAAATAAATTAACACCAGGGATCAACATTAACACTAGCCCGGGCCATTTCTCCCAATGCTAATGATATCCTAAGGGCCAGTAGAAATTAGTAACATTTCTTATTTGTATCACTGTTCGGGCTAGTATGTTTTAAAGTTAGTTTCTATGGCTGACTGAGGCTGACACTTTCAGTGGAGGAACCTGGAGAAGGAGGACAAGGAGAGGTTCGAGGAGAAGGCCAAGAGGATCGCGGAGGAGCAGATGGCCAAGCAGCAGGAAGCCGAGCGCGCGTTCAACGAGTCTCTCAACCGATCACAGAGTCCGTGGAGCGACCAGTTCGGCCGGATGTCGCCCGGCGGCGCCACCAGACCAAACACGCCAGGTAGTTGTCTCCCTTTGTTTTGTGGCATTTATTTTCAGAGACTAAGTTATTCTTGGATTATGTTTCACAGAAAAAAAACTGCGTCTGTTGTCCGGGCATAAATTGAGGACTTCTTCGTGGACTTCTGTGTAATTGCATTGATTTATGACCAAATTTCAGTACGACCCTTTCGTGAAAAGCGGACTAGGTTACATTCTAAATCTGTCCTTTACATGCCTATGCTTTTCCATCCCAATTTTTGTTGCTATTTTAGTTTTCAGCAGGAAATTAAATACAGAGGATAAATATTCCTATCGCAAGATTTTCATCGTGTGTTATACATCACATCATGATTTTGGCTGAATGTCACATATTTTTCTGATTCTATAATTGAAATACATTCAAGAAAAGAACGGAAATGTTGTTGATTTTCACAGGTTTTTGTATGCACTCATAATGACTTGTCACTTGTCACCGAATTTGTCCTAATTCTGCATGATTTGCACAAAATGATTTCTTGCCCTGTTGTTGCAATGTGTCGATGTCCTAGGCTAGAGCAGTGACTGCAGCACTTGTTTAACCCTCTCCCTGCTGGATTAGGCACAGGCACTGCTCTTTAGGGCATCTCTGGTTGCCTTCAGCATGGAGAGGGTTAATGTCACTGGCTGCATGTTGTGTCTTGCTGCATGAGTTGATAACACAGACTTAAAGACTGCACACCTAATATTCGCACCAACCGTCTTAATTCAATGACGTCGGGTGCTTTCGATGAAGAACAGCTACTTCAGTAATTACTATGTTATGAGGAGTCTTGGGTCTTTGGTTAACAAATATATCCTTTCATAAAATGAAATAAAGCCACCATCTTCTCGTAAGTCACTCGTTCATTATATTCGAGATTACTTACGAGAGATTTCTGGTCTTCTAGTGGGAAAGAAGGCTTCCCCAAAGAAATCAAATTTCAAAATATATTGCTACCAAAACAATATAATTCTCAAAATTTGGAATACCATACATAGTCACTATTATTCTCATTTCTAGTGTACATTGTAAACAAAATTGTAAACAAAATTGGCATTGTCGCTTTAAAATTTGAATGGGATGGGGGGATTTCCCTGACTGAGATATGTATGGATATTGCTAGGAGTTGATTGCATGTTGATCACGGTAGGTGGGTACCAGCAAGGATACCCGCCTGGGTACCAAGGCTACCCCGGACAGCCTGGTATGCAGTACGGAATGCAAACAAGCCCTATGAGTCAGCCAGGTAGGTCTCACTAACAGTCTGCGTTCTGTATCTCAACTCACACAGTGCTAATCTAATACCAGGGTGGATCTGTTGCTGCATCATCAAGCTGTCGGATATTCATTTTCTCTCTAATTTACCACACAAAAAAATTGGGGGGGGGGGGCAAAGGAAGTGAAAGAATCTTGAAAGTGTCACCAAACTCCAATTTAAAAATAAAATAAAAACATAAAATTCATTTTTTATTTTTTTTTAAATTCAAGTTTTTAAAACTAAACTAAGATTCAGATGTTGCTAGGTTATACAATTATGTTTGCCTTCCAATTTCTCATTGCACAGAACAATTGTAAAGTTAAGAGCATTGTAACTTCTGTAGGTTGACATGGCATTACGACTGATTGTGCACGTGATTGTTCTGTGGAACTGGACTTGCGCATGATCTATATTTTTTATCAGCGGCTTGGGAAAATACCTGGGTTTGACAGTAGAGAAATGTCAGAGTTACTTTGAAGTGAGATTAAGTAAAATGTCTAGGAATTTATTGAATATGATGTCAAATAATTATTAATATGCAATTAATAGGATTCTCAATTAGCCCCTTTAACAGGAAAAAAATCTTTGCTGATAATACATTACATCAAATCGTTGACATTATGTTTATTATCATAAACAAGCTATAATAGATTTTACCTCAAATTTATAATTTTCTCTAGGCATACTTTGTTAAATTCAAATATTAAAATCAATGCTTTCACAAACATAATTTTGGGAATATATATGAATTTCTATGACAGCTCAATGATTGGTGACATTTACACTATAACAACTGCCCAACTCATCAAATGTATTCCAATCAACTTACCGCGCAAACATACTAAGTAAACGTGTACATTAGAATAGCCAATATACTAGAGTCCAGGGTATTGTTCCACAAAGCTCTCTTATCCACTATGAGCCCATAGAGCTCTCGTAAGTGCACAATCATGTATGAGAGATCGCTACTATAATGCTATGGTCTCGGAGTAGATAATAGAGCTTCGTGAAATAATACCCTTCGTTAACCACTCCAGCATGGCCCCGAGATTACGAAACATTTCTGAGTACGTTTTTGTGCTCAACTCACATGCTATGCTAAAAAAAACATGACGTTTTATGGACGAATTCTGAGTTAAATATGAAATCATACTCAGAAAAGTTTCGTAATCTCTGGGCCTGGTGTTGTGAGACTGAAGGGTGTATGAAGCATGCACAGTAAATGCAGTGTTTTCTCCAGCAATAGCACATAGCATGGTCTTGGTGGTGGCACATACACAGATCTATCACTCGTCCCCTAAATCCACTATACCCCGTTAGTAATTATCTCATTATTTTTCTCGGAGCCTCGGTGCTAACATTACTGAGCATGCACGAAGTAAATGTTCTCTCTCGCATAAATGTTGCCATTCAGGGTATAGTTTCTCAAAGTTCTCGCTACTATGGGACCATAGCGCCCTCGTAAGTTCCCGATCGCCAAGTGTAAGATATCCCTACGAGAGTGCTAGCTTATGGTAGATCTGAGAGCTTTGTGAAGCGATAACCTGTTTTGTTTATTGATGCAGATTAATCGATATATTTATTAATTTATCAGCATAATTTCATCATTTATTATTATTGCTGTATTATCTAAGATTGGTGATCAACTGTATAATCAAAATAATATATATACGAAAACTATTTATTTTATTCAATCTCGCCTTTTCTGCATAAATTCCCTCCCTTGAGCATTTTCAGTTTTTCTTTGGTTTGCTTATCTGAGTTTTGTTTGCCAAGGACTTCTCCACAATGCATCGATGGCAAGACCTCCCAACGGAATGCCGATGCAACCAGGCCAGCATCCGTATTATCCCCAGTATCAGCAGCAGGCTATCGGACCCTATATGCCCCACCCCCAATGCCAGACCCCGCCCCCCGGGCCGCACAGCCCCGCCCTTAACATGTCCCCCACTGCCGGCCCCTACCCAATGATGCCAGGCAGCACTTGTGGAATGATGCCAGGTATGACGTGTCAGTCGTCCGACGTCGCTGCTTGTGACGGGGCCGCGATGAGCATGCCGGTGGCGCCGCCTGGTGGCGGGACTCCATATTACTCTGTCTCGTCCTCCTACTTCTCCTCCTCTGCTAGTGCTCACTATCCACTGCAACCTCCGTTCTACCCCACTTCTCACAGTTGTGTCAACGGAGGTAGATACCCTTCTTCCTGTGGTGTTGTTTTGGACTAGCCAGGACTTTCTAGACTACCAAATCGCTGCAAGTCTCACGGCGGCCATTTTTAATTTATAATTTTGTTTCTTCTCTTAAAACAGGAAAATAGGAGCACCTAGAGATATAGTAGTCATTACATTGCACATTGCACACTTATCTCACACAAATATGTACCGTACCCCCATAAAAAAAATAATTAGTTTTGACCATGTCGCACATTCATTTGTTAACATAAAGCTTCAATCGGCCAGACTAATACTTCTGAGGAAGTCCTGGCTAGGCCAGATAACATTAACGGAAAATGTGCATGTTTGACGTCAGCGTTGTAGTTCAGTTGTTGCATGCTGTTTCTGTCTTTTGTGTGTAACACCTACAGTATGTTTTCTTCGCCCTCAAGTCTGTATCACCAGCGTCAGTATGTTGCATGCTTGCTTCACCACCCTGTATTTGTACCTGCAATGTTGTCGTAAGGTTTTAATTAGAATTCCGTTTTATCTGCAGGTTATCGGTGTGTAATCCCAATGCTTAAATTTTCAGAGTTTTTTTACAGGAGCTGTTTTTACGGAAAATACATTTTTATTTTTAAGATTATTTTGTTTACAACTTGTGAACTAGATAATAGAAGAAGATTAAATTAGATTTCTCTGTGGCAATATCTCATTATATAGCTTTCGCCTGTCCGGGTGATCGTCGTGTATTTGTGAAAGATTCTCGCTGCGACGTGAAACAAAACATCACTCGCTCTTGTCCTGATGAACATTAAAGCAACTTCAGTTGCATGAAGAAGGGTCTACTCGTCGGGGGGGGGCAATATATCATGCACTTTCATACGTACCATATCCCACAGGTCACTATACCAATTTGTTATGGTGTATGGTATCCAATGGATATTGTTGGATGCAAAAGTTTGGGTGCCAGTTTGTGCAAAGGAAATCTACCACCTTTCTCATTTACATTTTTTTTTAATTTGTTGTAATATTTTCAACCTATGTATCAAGAAATAGATTTTTCCCTGCTGAAATACTTACTACACTTATAATAAGTGGTATTGTATATAGCTCCGAGTACATGTAGTGTTGAAAATACCAATGGCCTAGCAGACTATACATGTATTAGCAATATTGTTTTCCAAAGCCTAGAATGATATGAGTATTTATGAAGACGTTACTGTATTATATCTTAATTACCGCTGTGTTGGGCATCCCTGGTTGACTCCAGCAGGGAGACGGTAAAATGATAAGCATCGACCCAGAAACGAGGGGAGACAACTGAAATTTGGTCCTGGTGATGCATTCTTTTGCTTGTAACCATGGTGATGGTTAAGCATTTTTGCATTAACGACCAAAAGCTTTCGCTAACTGGAATATAATCATATATGCACTAATATTTCATTGTAGGTATTCTATTAACTTAAAATATTAACATTTTGTTAGTTAAATTGATTTAGTCTTTGCATTTTTTCTGTGTTTTTCCCCTCATATTTGCTTAATCAACTTAGCTTATTTTTTTTGCGGCATGGAACCTTTTTTCCATGTCAATTTATTCTATAGTCTCAGATTTCAGTATTTAGGAAATGTTCACTTTATGTTTTGAGAAAGAATTGAATGATTTGGAGTAAAATCTCAACATTAAAATATCTTCCATTTTGAATGATAACTACTATTAATTAGTATCCGCTTGGAATATGAAATGATATTTTCTATTTACTATAAGTCAACGTCAATCATTATACAGTACTTTCTATTTGATTTTACATGGAAATAATTAACTTTCACCAAATGATTGCAGGCATTGCTCATTCTCCATTTTCTTTTCTTCACGAGTGGTGACCTGTCAAAACGTTTATTTTGTATTTGTGTCGT
Source organism: Lepetodrilus tevnianus (assembly GCA_032361465.1). Classification (NCBI taxonomy): domain Eukaryota; kingdom Metazoa; phylum Mollusca; class Gastropoda; order Lepetellida; family Lepetodrilidae; genus Lepetodrilus; species Lepetodrilus tevnianus. The sequence continues at coordinate 2,711 of JAUTBX010084983.1, read as the reverse complement.
TTTCAGGTCAGGGGTCACAAATGGTTCCCCCTCCCCCACCGCCTCGCCCGCCATCGCCAATCTTCGTCTCCGTCCCTCCCAGAACACAGCGACTCCTACACTCAGAAGCCTACCTCAAGTAAGTCGACGTCGCTTGGTGGCGGAACATCCCGATAGATCCACGCAACTTTCTAGATCTTCTTTATAAAAAAACGCCGGCTCCGTTTTCGTTTCCTGCATCAAATGGTTCTTATTTGTGAACTTCAATTAAATAATACGTACAAAGGAACTGAAATATTACGTAGATAATAATCAACTCTATTTTTAGAAACCAAAAGATGTTGATTAAAAGAGACTAAAGATCAACAGTGTTATACCGGTATCTGTTATATCAATGTCAACTAATTGTTGTTGTTTTTTAGAGCAGTAGAAAGAATGATGTATATAATTAATTAATCTGACGTAAGTTTATATAATCTTGGCGACATGTTTGTTCTAGGTACATTGAAGGTCTAAACACAGAGAGTAGGACCATCGGTGACTGGGACAAGACCTTGTCGGCCACACACGAAAACACCGCCACCGTCCCGGAGAACCGCCTGCCCACCCAATGGCTGTCTCAGGGTGCCGGTTACCACGGCAACGTCACCAACGCATTGTGGGCACTGAGGGACTTCATGCTCAAAGATACTCTCAACATCGCGAAAACCATTCCCTTTGAGGATCTATGTAAGTAGATTCTGTACCAGTTATTGTAATTAACTCTCTCCATGCTGTAGGCAACCGGAGATGCCCTAAAGAGAAGTGTTTGTGCCTAATCCAGCAGGGAGAGGGTTAATAATTCCTATTTCTAGTTGTTTGATTTCAGTATATTTTATTGTTACAAATTCAATAGGATTAGACAAAACTGAAACAATTATGACCTCTCCTTATTCATAGCTTAGACATGTGTTGAAGACGTCTATAGACATGTTTTATTTACATTCGTTGAATTAATTTTCAATTATTTTATTACAGAGATCTGCAAGCATCCCATCTTACCATTACTGGCATTAAACTGGCATCAGAAAGAAGTTGAAGAACAAGGTTTCATTTTGCGTGTTGGAATAAATCTACATTATGCAATGTGGAAAAGTGTCACCTCAGCCTATGGTGCTAACTTCATCCGTTTCAATCACTGTCATTTCATTATATCATAATCTGCCAGTGGCATCCACATTGTAGAACATTTTCTTGTCATGGTGCATGTTGAAACATCCTGCTAGAAGAAAACCAAGCAATCTCAAAGTTTATCTCATTATTTTTATTTATCTCATTATATTCATTTATCTCATTATTTTCATTCATCTCCATCGGAATTGTAACATTTTCATCAATGACTAATTATTTTGAATGTGAAACCAGGTCACAGAAATTGCCTGTTCACTGGGTTAATTGGAAAAATTGCAGACTTTGCTTTTTCTATACACAACCCTAATTAATAAAAGAAAGAAATAACTATATATCTTTTTTTGCTGTTCCATGCTGTGTGAAGGTTTATTCAAAAGTGGGAATTTAACATGTAGTAACATTGTTATGTGTGGAGAATTGAGAAGTACATTTATTTTAAAGTTTAATTATGTGTGTAGTATAAACCTTTCTGTAACATTAGCCAGAGATGTATCATAGTTGAGTGAGAATTTTACATCATATGACAGTAACAACAAAATAACTTCTTGCTTATTAGGGTGAAAGATTCCCGCTATGATTTAAAACACTAATTCATTCACTCTTGGTTTAATATTAAGAAAAAAATGTATTTACTTCAAAATTTAAGATATTAGCATTTTCATATTATAATATTTGTTAATAATAATGTATTATAAATACACAAATTCTAGTCTTAACCCTCTCACTGCTGGCGGGAACCAGAGCTGCCCCAAAGAGCTGTGTCTGTACTTAATCCAGGAGGGAGAGGGTTAACATGTTACAAAACCTTGATTAGTCTTTGGTATGATGTTATTATATTGATTATAAGTTGTATTTTCATATCATGTCTATTTCCGACTTGCTTCAGTGAAGTATGTTTTAGTAAAAACTGCCAATTTATGTCCATGGATAATAATATTACAGGGACGAAGACAACATTCTACATTTGTAAAACTTGTTGATGTTAACTGGGTGTAGCTTCTGTCCATATCGGTGGTTACAACAGATAGATAGACATTTTATATTGTCCATTTTGGGTACATGGGGAACAATGGGGTCATGTTTTTTTTTATATCATTGTTGCTTCTTTTTAAGATATCTTGTTAATAAATAATTTATTGTCTTAAATTTTGTATTATGGTTCTTGTTAATATACAGAAGACCTCGAATATAACGTACTCATTGGGACCGTCCTTGCGAAGTCTGTTATACGCATATGCCGTAATTAGCATTAGACGGGACCGGGACTTCAGATTCAGTCCGTTATAGGCAAGTGTCCAGTTTATCCAAGGCCGGTATATGCGAGGTCTACTGTATTTATGTATCGAAACTTTTTCGAAAGTGTAGGCGATTTAACGATTGTTTGAAATTAATTATTTGAGATTCAATACAGTGAGATTGTGTGAATTTGAAAATGGTTGAAAAAAAAGATTGTAGACAAGGAAGATAGACGTTACGCACAGTTCTGCGACACATTTTCGGAACACGACGTCATGACGTTATAGAAACATGTACTTTTAATACGAATAAGAAGTTCGCGTGTT
>JAUTBX010084539.1:0-12194 GCA_032361465.1 Lepetodrilus tevnianus | reverse complement strand
CGTTAAAGGGGACGTAACTCTAAAATAAGCGGAACACTATCTCTGCGCATGTTATGAACCGAGCATTCTGATTGGCAGATTGCACGTTCTATAGAAATCGCTACCAATGAAATCGCTCAGATTTAAATACACGATTAGCTTCATAGTGTTACAGCGTGTAGAACGTAAGGTACTGAAGATCGTAATGCTGTAGGTAGAGCATGGTCCTGGGCAGGCAGGCAGGCAGTGAGTGAGTGAATATGGAGTTTAACGTCGCTGCGGGAATCTTTCACCTATTTGCGATGACTGAGCAGGTGGACAATCCTTGCTGTAAAATAAGCCAGATTAACAAGCTATTTACCTACAGGGCAAGTAGTTTCATGTCCGACAGGACACAGGGACAGGCGACTCAAAACATTAATGTAACGTCCTGACAGGCAGGATGCAAATTAATAAAATGTTACATGAATTGTTTGGTTGCATTGGGATTTTTAATATTATTTCATTCCCGGCTTGTATGTATTTGGTGCAGAGCCCTATTAGGCTGGAGTTCTACTGGCTGATCTTGGATAATAAATTATAAAAGATATCAGAAATAGTCAGTTTAGTAATCAAACCGCGGCAGACTTACTTCTTGAGTTCCTTGGATGCCTTCTTCAGCATCAGCTCCATCTTGTCCTTCTTCTGGTGAAGCTTCTGCGTCAGCTCCTCGCACTCCGACATCGTCTGTACGTGTCTGGCCATCTCGTCCTTCTGCTGGTGGATCAGACTCTCCCTCTCCACGATGTCCTCCTTCTGCTTGGCGATGAGGATGTCTCTCTTCATGATGTCCTCCTTCTGCTTGACTATGAGGACGTCTCTCTTCACGATGTCCTCCTTCTGCTTGGCTGTGAGGACGTCTCTCTCTAGCGCCCTCTGGTGGCTCTCTGCTAGCGCCCTCTGGTGGTTCTCTGCGTCAGACTTCCACTCGGCTAGTTCCCGCCTCAGACGCTGGATGTCGGTCGACTTCTCCGCGATGTCCGACCTCTGAGACTCCAGGATGACCTGTGTGTCGTATATCACCTGCAGCGACGACGGGGAGAAACAGTAAAATAGTTGTATTTATTTTATTTAAAAAAAATGTAATTGGTATTTATATAGTCACTTTCGCTAATATAACGACTTGTCAGTTTTGGTCAGGAGGAAACCCGCAACATCATTAGAGCTGAATGTTGCAGTAAACATGCGAGCACTGGTTGGTACTAACAAGATCAAGGATGATAACTGCATGACAGTAACTACGAAAGTTAACTTCCACAAACAATGATGCCAGTCCCCCGGGGCGGGATTTGAACCTGGAACCTTTGGCTCTACCACCCGCTCCGAGTGGATAACAATAACAATAATAATAATAATAAAAATAATTTTAAAAATACAAATAATAATAGTATAAATAATAATACAGTAAAATAATATCTATATATAGTAGTAATAATAACAGTAAAAGTAACAAAAATGTATACAGGGTATTAGCATTCAACGGGAAAAAATCATGTTTGTCGCAGCTACCTTCTCCCGTTCGTCTATGATGAAGACTTTCTCAGCCACGTCAGTTTGCTGGAGGTTGAGCTGCTGGTGGAGATTTCTGATGGTGTTCTCCAGATCCTGAAGTCTCCTGTCACAGTCTGTGTGCATGTAGCCCTGGTGGCCTGTTACAAAGAACACAGCGAGATGTAGGCCTCGTGGCCTAGTACAGAGAACACAGCGAGATGTAGGCCTCGTGGCCTAGTACAGAGAACACAACGTACTTTAACTATGATAGTTCAGGGCGAAACTATACTTTAATACAGTATATATAGGGGTAGACCGTACTCTATCCCTTAAATAAACCCCAGTAAAGTTAATAATACCCAGTAAAGTTGCTAGAACCCAGTAAAGTTGCTAGAACCCAGTAAAGTTGCTATAACCCTGTAGAGTCCTGCATGTATCTGCTCCACTCACCTCTGTTCTGCAGCCTGTGGAGGAGGTCGTCCCTCATCTTGTCACTGTGCTCTAGACCTTCCTCCAGCCTCTGCCTCATCGCCCGGATCTCCACCAGATGTTCCCGGAGTGACAGCGCGTCCAGGTCCTGTGTGCCCACAGACTTGCCACTGCCGTCATTGCGAGACCTCCGCGGCGGCGAGCTCTGCACGCCCATGGATCTGCACAGGGTCTCGTAGATGCCGAGCTCGTCCTTGAGGGTCCTGTTGAGGTCCTCCATTGCCACGATTCGGGTCTGAAGCTGGCTGACGTCGGTTAGCGGCGTCTGGCTGCGCTCCCGGGAACTGGGACTGGATTTCTTGCTGGCGGTTCCCGAGCTGTCGAGGAAGTCTCTGGCCTCGTCCGCACGTTCCTCCAGCGACGGCGTTGTGTCGAAGTACCGCAGATTCAGAGTCTGATCAGTGTACATCGGGAGGTCCACGCTCTCGCGTTCCGAGACCTTCCGCTGAAACGAAAGCCTCTCCAACATGTCGGAACTGTTTCGGCTGGCTTTGGGGGTCGCAAACACAGACACGTCATCGCCGACGGACTGTGGAGACCGCGACTCCATGGTACTGCCGGTACCGTGTCTCAGCCTCCCCGCAAGATCTTCCGAGACGTCGACTCCGACTGCATCTCTCCGTGGACTCTCGCCGCTGTCCGTCCTCAGTCGGAGCTTCTCCACGCTGGAGTCTGCGTTGCTGGAGTCGCGCAGAGGTCGGCCGTAGTTCTCGTCCGTCTGCTTGTGGATGTCCTCCGTGATGTCGTCAGACTCCAGACTGCCGGTCTTCCGGAGTTTGGGGCTCAGCTGGATGACGACGGGCGGCAGGGGTTGCGGGAGGCCGTCACAGGGGCTGCTGGAGTCCAGAGTCTGGAACAAGACGTGGCGTCACAGTGTGTGAGGTTCAAGATGCAGTAAACACTGTACACCACAATCTATCTGGGGTAACCCTTTCCCTGCTGGATTAATCCCAGGCCTGGCTCACTAGGATACCTCCAGCTGGGAGAGAGTTAAATATAAATGTACGTCTTATTATTTAAAATAAATGTTTTGTATCCATGGCTGACATCTTAAAAAAAACGAATCATAATTCTTTCTTCTTCACAATTTGTATTAATTATTTTTCACTATGCAAGTACAATTCAATTAGATACTACTGGTAAGCAGAAATTTGATATTGGCCTAGATCAATGTTTGAATAATTGTCTTTTAAGAATGAATGAATGAATTATTGTTTTACGTCAAAGCGGGAATCTTTCACCCATAGATGACGACTGTCTTTTAAGAATACAAAAATTAAAATAGAAAATCCAAATACAGATCTGCAGAAAATCTGCAGTCAACACACACAGAAGTAAATAAAATACATATAATTAAAATAATTTACATGTGTATATTAAACTACCATAATTGCCCTAATAATTAAACCCCTCTAATAGTTTGAACACCTAATTTTTTTTTAATTTTTTTTTTAAATACTTAATTTATTTACAATTTCACTACGGACCTGGCACGTCCCTGGCCAACAGTTCTCGGTCCCCCTTACCTGTGCATCGGCCCCAGTGTGTCTGCGCTGACCGTCGCTGACCCGCTTGTTGACCAGTGGGCTGCCGTCGGCCTCGCTGTTCCTGGCAGGGATAACTCCGGCCTCCATTTCCCGCTGGAATCTCTCGGACATCTGCTGGAGCTGGCGGATCTCCTGGGACTTGGTCTGCAGGTTGTTGTGGTACCTGGGGGTCACAGTGACATGAGGTCAGACCAAAATATTGACATTTACTGTCATGTGGAGTGCTGCCTTATGCTACCCATGACATACCAACGACTGAATGGACCACAACAAACCTATCACAGACCAGGCCCCGAGATTATGAAAAACTTTCCTGAGTACGACTCCATACTAGACTCAGGATTTTGTTAATAAAACGTCATCTGACGTCATTGCCTGAGTACGTTGGGTTGAGTAAGTTATTACGTCACATAACGTTTTATGACCAAAATCCTGAGTCGAGTATGGAGTCGTACTCAGGAAAGGTTTGTAATCTCGGGGCCAGGTGTGCGTTTCATGAAAGGGGTGTATATTTACGCCGGACGTAATAAAATCAACGTAAATGATGTAATACAAGCAAATCCGCGTAATTTATGTCCGGCTTAAATATACACACTTTTCATGAAACGCACCCCAAGGGTATTTTCAAAGTGACAAATGCTTGTAAAGCAGCTTACTAAACTAGCCACTGTCTCAAGAGTCGCATGAAGCGTACATGGGACAGAGAACCAGTTTAGCTCAGCGGCTTACTCAGCCATGTGCTGATTGAATGCACCACTGATATACAAGCTTTCTACAGCAGTCATAAATCAGCTGACCATAATAGACCAATCAGTGATAGACTGGCCTCGAGGTTAAGAAACTTTCTTGAGTTCAAATTTGTGCTCAACTCGAGAGTTTTGTTCATAAAACGCCATGTAAAACTTGAGCACAAATTTGTACTCAGAAAGTTTCGTAACCTCGGGGCCAGGTAACTTCAACAGACCAATCAGTGATGGATAAGCTGATACCAATGCTGGCCGCACACTAGCGATTCCCGTCACAGATTTTTGTCAGCCGACGGAAAATCGCAAGAGTGTGCTGGCCGGCAACTGAGATTTTTAGTCTCGCCGACCAATCGCACAATATCTAGCATGTTTTGATATTATACAGCACCGCACACTGGGCGATCGAAACCCGACGGAAATTGGCGACGCGTCAGCGACGTAAATCACTAGTGTGCGGCCACTATAACAGACCAATCAGTGACCAGAGATCCAGCGGTTGTAGCCAGTCATATGTAAGGACTTTTAAAGGACCAAGGACATACGTGAGGACATACATGAGGACAAACATGAGGACATACATCAGGACATACATCAGGACAGACAGGACACTCACCTGTCCTGGAGCTGGGCCAGCTGTTGCCTCAGCTGGTGGTTGCTAAGGAGGGCCTCCTGGTACTTGCCCTGTAGCATGCTGTCCGGACCCACTGCCCCCGCGGTCCGTGATGACATGTTGACCACATCGGTCAAAGACACTTTTGGGAGAAATAAAATGTTGGCCATCAATGAATAATTTCAAAATGATAAAAGGAGATAAGCTCATTGGACTTATTGTTTTAAAAAATAATATTAATCTAAACAATAAAAAATAAAAGCCAAGAATATCAAATTGCATCTCAGGAAAGTAAAATAAATGTTTGCACAGTACTCACTGTCCGAGTTCGTTGCCCTCAGCACATCCAGACTCTGGTTGATCTTCTCCTTGATGCAGCTGACGTCCACGACCGATGTCTCCGCGTTGTGTCCGTTCTGGTCGTGCATCACGAGTTCTGACAGGAAGTGGCTCAGTTCCTCCAGCTCGTCGCGGAGCTGCGTGTTCATGCTCTGACTCTCCATGAGCTGGTTCTGGAGGCTGGCGATCTCCTGCTGGTCGAGATCCGACCCCGAGGCCATCAGCCCAGTCACGTCTCCGCCTGCCTGACGGGAGGTCGCCACCGGACTGGAGTTTGAGAGTTTCCTCAGCGTCTGCTCCAGGTCGGCGATGATCCTCCGACTCTCCTGGAGTTCCGCTTCCAGGTTTCCGATCTGCATCTGCAGCTTTTCCGGGCTCGCTGGTTTCTGGGAGACATCCGGCTGCCGATTCCAGAGTAGATACGGAGACGCAGATCTATGTCTTGGAGCTATTCCTCCCGAACTGTTTCCAGGACTGCGGCTCCGATGGCGATTCCCAGAAACCAGGGATTTCCCCAGCTGCTCCCGCATGTTCTTGAGCTGATGCTTCAGCTCGTAGACGTTGTTCGTGTTGCCGTAGTCCTTGAAGGACTCGATGCTCTGGGTTTGGGCCGCGTCCGACATATTCTCCACTGACCCGCGCCAGGACAAGTTCCCGGACAGGCCGGTCAGACAGGTCTCGCTTCGTGACCGCGATGCCTGGAGCGGCACCACACCGGCGTCCTTCAGCAGTCCGCGGTAGTACTTGACCTTCTGGGACTGGAAGCGGACCGTCTCCTCCGTGGCGGTCAGGGTGTTCTCCAGCTGCTGGATGTGGTCCTGGGCGTCCTCGACCTGCGTCTGCAGGAACACGGGGTGGTTCTTGCGCTGCTTCTCCTGGGTCAAAGGTCGGCTGTTTTGGGGTCGTGGAATCTGTGACATGTGACTGTTGCTGCCCTTGGGAGGGCGTTGGCCGGACAAGTTCTCTCCACTGACGGATGCTCCGTCCATGACAACATGTCCAGAAGCATCATCAGTCCACGAGCGAGTTGAGGTGGACACACCCACCGGCGTTCCAAATGTCACTCGCTTGTTCTCAACTATGAGCCTCCTATTCTTCTCCAGCTCTGCCTTGAGCACCTCTATCTCCCTGGCCATGTCGATGATGAGGCTGGGGTCGAACCCTGCAGGGTAGTCCTTGCTCTTGCTGTTGAGGTTGATCTGCTTCTTCAAGAGGTCATTAGCCTGGTTGACATCCTTGACCTGCACCTGCATCTCCCGGATCTCGTCCTGGAGGTCATGCATGAATGGGATCTCCTTGGACTCGACATCCTCGTCATGTTCCAGCCCAAGGTGATGCCTCAGGACCTCGTTCTCCCTGTCCTTGGAGGTCAGCGAGGTCCGGAGGTTGTCCACCTGCTGCTGCACGTGTCGGAGGTCGGCCGCGGTGGGGTCAGCCTCGTTCCGGCCGGGGATCTCGCGGGTGTCGCTCTCGCTGAACACCTGGTCCTGTAGCTGGTTGTTCTGCTTGAGGGCGCCCACCAGGTCTTCCTGCAGCTGCTGCACCAACTTCCGCAGCATGGACGACGACATCTTGTTCAGAGACGCGGAATCGATCACAGACGTTAGCGTGCCCTGTCCCGAGGACTGAGCGTCGCCGAGCTCGGAGGAGTCAGTTAGGCTCTCGACCGGAGACGTCCTAGTGTCATAGCGTAGTCTGGAAGCTGGGGATCGGAGCGTCGCCGAGTTGTTAAAACACGACGACGGTGACTGGTCCCAGCTGCTGTGCGGCGACGTCTGCACACTGCGGTGGGCGACGCCAGGCGGAGTTCGGGGAGATCTATTTTTGGGGCGAGGACTCCTGGGTGGCGACGGAATGCCGAGAGATCGGGGAGATACTCCGACGCACTTGGTGTCGGTCTTCACAGAACTCACGGACGTCCAGCCATCGACCAAGGAACGTTGACCAGCAAAGGGAGAGCACTGCTGCACACAACGCACGGGTTCCGGTGAAGCAGAGAGCTGCTCGTCGCGGGCGGAATTCCGTTGGAATGGAGACGTCAGATCATGGTATCCGCTCTCTCCGGGGCTGAGCTCGCTGTGGATGGGCGAGGTTTGTACGTCCACCAGCTGTGGCCTTGACCTTAGACGCAAATCACCACTGTCTTGAAAAGGACTGTAATGACCTTGACTCCTGGGGTAATGTCCTTGGGATGAGAATCCACTGTTATCTGAAAGACATCAGAAACAAAATCATCAGCAGCGGTCCTAATTAACCATATTATTATTACTTATTTATTTATTTTTATTTATTTAATTTTAATTTTATTTGTATAATTAACCAAATTAGGGACCACTATGTAATTCTATTTAATTATAATATGGACTATTTAGTACTACTCCAGAAATAATGGATGTGATGCTAAAACAGAGTTCCTGCACCTTTCAGCCAATCAAATGTACAACCTCCAACAGAAACACTACCATTGTTACGACTTTAAGGCCTTGAAAAATCGAAATAATAAACATAAGAAATTCTTGAGACTTTCCAAGAATCAAAACGGATCCCTGTGATAATTGTATAAGAGCAATTTCAGCTTTTGACTACTTTCTCAAGCTACTCTTGTTGAATTCCAAGACATTGATGAAGGCCTTCGATGAAAACCCTCCCCTATCAATTGAGTGAATATGGAAACCTGCATTCAAATTTGAAACAAATGTTTCAGCGGGGGTTAAAAGAAATCAGAAATCAGACTACTTACCGGTAAAGGAAAGATCTATGAGATTTGGCGGTTGACCTTGACCTTGACTGTATCCAGCAGCTGCAGCTGTTCCTGAGATCTGGTGTTCGAGGATCAGACGGAGGTTGTTGTTCCGCTCTACGCCTTCTTGCAGCTGTAACCGTAGCGACTGCACGGCACAGAGTTCCGTCAAGATGACGCCGGATCCGTTGCCAGTAGGAACATTCCTGCAACAGAACACACGGAACCTGTCAGGAATCTAGTTAGTATTCCAGCTTCTCCACTCCTCACGGGTACCCATCAACAGCTGCAGGTAAAATTTCTGAAAAACTGAAAGCCGCAGCAAACCTTCCAACATGTCTCGAACACTACCGGTACTTGCTTGATTGAAATATGATTTACCTCAAAGTAAACTATGCATTGACATGAGATCGTATCGTAAACTATTTTCGCCACAAGGGACACACGTGTGACTGTTTCCTGGCAGGATCGCCCCACCTCCGTATTATCGGCAGATTCCTGACAACCCACTGTCCCTTATCGTACCATCCCGACCCGGTCTCATGTGACCGTCGAGCATGTATGTGTGTATGAGCAGCGAACCCAGACTGATAGTCACAATAGAGGAATTTAGGCGATAGGAATCAGACGAGCCGTTCCTTCTGATAGCATGTCTAACCTCTCAGCAGGGAAATAATGGCTTAATGCACACAAACTGGCGATTACTCGGCGGAGAGTTCTCACTGCTGGATTAACTGCACCATTGCCACCGGTATGACTATGTTACGCAGCATGGAGGAAATCTACAGATGGATACAAGATGGCATAGGGAAACGTTGGTTACCAACTGAACATCAATGTTAGTGGGTTTTAAAAAAATATATATATTAGTAGAATCACAGATTAAAAATATAAGTTGAGCGGGGTGGTTTAGAGGAAGCATTCAGGGATAAAAATTAGCCTGGGATATTTATCCGAATACCTAAGAACTAGTAGAAATTCATGGGTTTTGCAAAAACAAATTATTTGTATCACTATTCGGACTAAGTTTTAAAGGTAAGTTTCTATCGCCTAGTAAGTAGATAGTATTACCCCGGACAATGGATTAGTGATGTAAAAATATAAATTAATTTATTAAATTTTTATTTTATTTTTTTTAATCAATTTCATAGACAATTAAAAAACAAATCATTATAAAAATAAGTATGAAAAACCAAAGGCAAAGACCTGCTTTCAAATATTTCAGTAATACTAGTCGTGATTCAGTGCATTATTATTTTATTTATGTATTTTAATTTTTCACTGATTTTACATCAAATCAAAATATTATCACACGCCAACTGTTTACACATGGTAACCTGCTACATGGTAACCCTACAGTCCTCACTGCCACCTCTCAGAAATCACAAATCTTCTCAACACACAGTTCGTTGTTACCATAAAACTGGGGGTCCATTTTACGTACGACAGGACTGCTAGCAGTAGAACTAATAAACGCATGGCTTGAAGAATAAAGATGATTTGATAACGCAATTAGACACAGGTGAACTGCTTCTATAACTGTTCTAGTTATGTATGACCCCTCCTCATGCACGTAAGATATCTATAATCAATTATTAGTCATTCAGAAAATGATAAATTACTTTGTATTGTATTTATATAGTAGTGAATAAAACACAATATGGTATTAAAACTTGAAAATAGTAAATATAATAATATTTTATTTTTTTAAATAGAATCATTTTGAAAATTAGAATATGAATATCAAAACATGAATATCATAATGTTACGTATTTAGACAATAGTAATCAGAAATAACAACTATAAAACATTGATCTTCAAAACACCTTCATGATTGGTGACTCAAATATTAAAAAAGGTTCTGGTATCCGTCCATCTCCCCGATGGAAGGGTACATACCGAGCTTCGCTTACTACATTATTACCCTTCCCATCACTTGCCACCTATCGGTAAATACAGAAGGCAGATTTACACCCTGTCGGCAGAGTGAGTTGTCTCCCCTTGTGTATACGTTGTCACAACGTTCAAAATGGTTCGCTGTAGAAGTTTGTGACCGATATCTAAAATATGTTTGGGATTGAATGTCAATCTGCCCTAATCAGATGAAAGCCCTTGTTAAAGAGAAAAGGTTCTTGTTTTGATATGACATCTGTGTATGGAACTAGTGACTACCAACTTATATGAGGTGACGACTAGACTTGCGACATATTTGTTGTTGAGAGTGCAAAGTAAGGAGAGCTTAGTGCGAATCTGATTGGCCTATGAGTACCGACCGCAGCCCTTTGATCTTGGTGTGCCCAGAAAATAATACATTTGCAGCCAAGGGATCATACGAAGAATATCGAGTTAGGTCATGTGGGCTAGGCAAGACGGTATCCGTCATGCAATTCAGCATCAATCTGTCATATTTTGACCATCAATCTGTCATTCTTTGATCATATGACATTCTTTGATCATATATCTACGATTATTTTACAATTAATCCATCACGTTGATCACAAATGTAATTCTTTTCAATGAATGAATTATTGTTTTACGTCAAAGCGGGAATCTTTCACCCATAGATGACGACATCAACACCAGACTGCCAGTCCATCACTTTGATCACCAATATGTGATTCTTTGATCATTAAACCATCATTCTTTGATCATCTCAACTGTGATTATTTGTTCACCAGTCTGTGATTATTTTACCATTATGATTAATCCATTACATTGATCACAAACATCATTCTTTTTATCACCAGTCCATCACATTAACCACCAATCTGTCATTCTTCGATCACCAATCTGTTAATTTATTTCATCACCAATTTGTCACTCTTTCACCATCAATGTCATTCTTTGATCATTAATCCATAACTTTGATCGTCAAACCGTCATTCATCACCAAATTTGTCATTAAAAAATGCTACTCACTCTCTTTCAAGGAGTCCAATAAGTTGTGTGATCATAGGGCGATGGAGCCAGGGCTTGTTACAATAAGCTGAGCAGACGGACCACAGCTGGCATTACCTAAATATGTCGGAGAATGACATGCTCCCCGGAACTAACGATTTACACAAGCTGTAAGCAGATTATCCCCGGCACTTTCGGCCCAATCTTTCCACCTGCTGAATAAGGCTTTTCTTGTTAGCGGATTAGCTAAGTTCTATGGGAAATCGAGCGGTAAACTATGGGCTATATATTGTGTTAAACTGTCTGTGGTCTAGACTTCAATAGAAGGTTGAGAGTTCAAAGGGTTAAATGGAGCTTACATCCAAGATTGGCATATTCAATTTAGGGTCAATAAAGAATATACGGTATACATGATGATGCAAGGATGTCACAAGGTGTTAAGTTCTGTTAACCCATAAAATGTATTTTTTTAATTTTTATGTCAGCATGATTATACTATAAATTAGCATTCTAATAGGGTTAAATTATGGTACTGATGCTCATAAAATTATTTTTGTATTTGGAGGGGTGGAGACATGTAAAAAAAAAAGAGTATTTCTTATCATAGAGATGAAAGAAGGTTGAAATGTTCCTGTACACACAAGTACGGTAGTACATGCAGAATGTCAAGAAAACTCTTTTAAAATATAAATGTACAAATATTTTTTAAATACTCCACTCACCTCGTCAAACAATTTCCATAATCGGTATTTTCACAACCATAAATAATTAAAGGCAAATATAATTTCTTTTTCAAACAGGCCATTAAATATTAAAAATAAGTTGCAGACAGCACAAAGATGACATAGATTGTTTCTTGCCTCTGTAAAAATCCTCATCACACATATAGACTACCTAAGCACCAAATCCAGTATATTCTTCCACTAAATAGCCAATGTCTAGTGCAAAAATAGTACCAGTTTAACCCTCTATCTGTAAAGTAATCTAAAATCAAATTTGACCAAAAATAAATATTCTATTCTATTATAAATATAATTTGTAATTTTATTTTAGATTTTTTTTTAATGAGCACTGTTCTAATTTTGACCTTTAAAAAAAAAAAAATCTCTATGCTAATTTATTAACTATTTTAAATATTCATAGTCACTACTCTTCAGCTGATATGGGGTTAATCCTGACGATCGCCTGCCGCTCGTATTTCAAGGATCAGTGGACCACGACCAGAGCTCACCACGAGGACCGCGCGGTGTTAGATGAGTTACAACCTATGATCCCGCTCCGAGTGCCGATAACAGCCGCGATTGTGATTTCTTAAT
>JAUTBX010084428.1:0-12195 GCA_032361465.1 Lepetodrilus tevnianus | reverse complement strand
TCGCTAGTCACTGTGATAGTTAGACGTATAAAACCGACGCGACATCTAGCGGCGGGTTTTGGCTGGCGAGCCCCATTAATTATCCAAATGAGGAGAATATCGGCCTAAATCGTAATTACTTGTTTTTTGTGGTGTGTTTTTTTTGTAATCGCTAATTAATCAAATAATTTGATTCAAACTAGTTATTTGAAGACGGGGTCATAAAATACCATCGAACCCGTTTTCGTTTTAAAAGAAACCCAAGGACTCGTGAATTCTTGTTTTCCTGCAGTGCATCTTCAAACATATCTCCCATTTTTCAATTGATTATTAAAAAAACACACAATTATAACAAATTCTAAAACGTGAATAATAGATCTAACAAGCACAACAGATAATTGAAAAAGGAAAACGTTGAAAGAAAAAACGGTATCACGATACATATGTATAATGTACATTTGTATGTATTTAAACATACTCGAGCCAAAGTAATGAGGGCTCACTTCAACATGGATGAGATCATTCGAAAACTGGAACTTGCTTTTCTAATCCGCAAGTGAAACGAAATAATGACAATAATCTGTACATTGGCCGTAAATCTGAATCTGTACAATCATATTGGCCGGGGTGATCGCAGTCAGCGGTATCCTAGCAACGTGGTGGTATGAGACGATTCAGACGTCACATGTCTATATATGGATTTTTCTTTCCTTATTACTGATTTATTTGTTCAAATTTGGTAGTAAGTATTTCAATCCTGAATTTCGCTTTTAGAATGGTCTAAATCAAATACGATAAACGTCAATGTAGCGTAATAAATATGCATTCCATTAAACTATGCCCCATGTCTCATTATCGTGTAGACAACATGAATTACTACCACATTGAAACGTATTTGCATATAGTATATGTGGGTAAAACAAACCTCAAAATAAATGTTTTACGAAGGCTGTAAAAATCAAAGCCTCGTATCAAAATTTCATTCGGAATGTATCAAATCTTGATTAATAAATGAACGAGATCTCAGCCTGAGTACGGCTTTGCTCGCGGGGAGAACAGCATCCGGGTAACTGCAGTTGCGGGCATCCAAGATGGTGTAGGGCTTAAATTACGTTGGAGGGATTTTCAGCATTAACAAGCATTGTATACCAAAAATACTTGAGAAAATTAAATTGGCATTTGTTTTTGGTACTGAACATATATTCGGAATCAAAATGTTAACGACACCCATTATTTTTTATAAATAAAACGTAATTGCAAAGCGATTGATATTTTTTAATGTAAATGGGCATATAAAATGTGCTCGGTAATCATGAAACCTCACCACTTACGCCCTCCACCATCTGTGATACGAGTAGGCCCCTAACTGTGGTTATCCTAACTGCAGTTAGGCCTACCCGTATACGATTATCACCCGGGTTGAACAAGTCAACCAGTACCTTAAAAACCGGGCCCTACCAACGTCTGTCAAACTATACAGTACTTGTACATTGCGAACAATTTATGATTTGATACGCTCCCTTTTCGATAATAACTAAGGCACTTGCTTTTTCACAACGCATGACATCGACTTTCATGTATTTCAACGTTACACAAAAAAACGATTGCGATGTCTCTAATGACGAGAGAACGCTGTGCCTAAATAGAGACTGACTCCCGTCGTCTGCGATACAATTAAATGGCACCATAATTAAATGTGGTGCGACAAACGAGATCTGAGGCTGCACACACAAGAAAATTGAGTGTTAATAAATACCGCAGTTTTCCAAACATTCAATCTAGTGTATATACTTCCATTGCCAAAAAACGTTTCAAGAACTCAGGTTTGAATTGTAAAATAAAGAAAAACACTGGCGAACTACCCGAGACCAAATTGCCCTCTATACATGATTAATTATGAAATTGGGGTTTCTAATAAAGATTTGGCACTCATTCCGATATTATACAAGATATCTTCACGGAATACTGCATATGATTCTATTAATATTATGCGCTTATGAATGAATCAATGTAGGTTAGATGTAATGACTATGAATTGTGACTTAATTTTAACGAAAGTGATGACATTTATGAAGTTGTGATTCACTTTAAATGAAATTGTGACTATGCCTTACGGAATTTACCAAAACAAATCATAATGAATCCGTACGTAAAACTGTGGGAATTGTGACTGATTCGTGACCAAATTTGTCAAACCGTAAAGTCCCCCCAAAAAACAATGAAAATGATAACTATGAACATCCGTTGAATCTGGAACACCTATTATTTTCTACGTACAAAAGTTGGAATGTCATTAGGAAAACGAAAGGGCTAAAAGGATATATATGTATGCTATTGAGCAATTTAAAAAAACCCTAGTCTAGTACACAAAAAAAACCAATCCGAAAACATACTTGATGGTATAGGTTGCTCGTAAAGGCAGTACATGTTCAGCTTTTCAATATCGAGATATAAAAGCAATTTAATTTGAATTAATTATTGGTTCCTCGCTTCGAATCAAGAGTTAATTTTTATTAAATTGCACTGAAAACAATGTCTACCCTGATGAAATTGGGCTATAGGCAATACTAATATACATTGGGATAAAATGATACTGGGCTATTATGATTGTCGACCAGCTACATGAGCACTTTAAGATGACAAAATGGCACAAATAATATAAACGAAAAACAATAGCAAAATATGGGTATAATATGTGTAAATCATTTTGTGAGCTTTCGCAATTTGAAAAGTACTGACAAGTTGTATAATTAACTTAGAAAAATCATGCTATGGTATATGTATATTTTTACATCCTCTTTTCGCTCGCTTTCTCTGATCTCAATACAAATGCAAACGTGGCATCTCTTGGAAGTAACCACACTTGACTAGACCTTCAAAGAACCAACTAGAAACATCTTCCGGTCAATTAAAAACACACTTCCGGTTCCGGTTCCAATATCATACAATAAACAATTGAAAACTTGTGTGGTTTGATACCCTGACTTTGAGACAAAAGTTCTGATGCCAGGGCGCTCCCAATAACCACACGTACCAATACAAACGAACATCATCGGACATATTAACGTCATTTCGCGGAACAATATGGCCAGATGATGCATCTTGAACAACTTCCGGTCGAGGCGTCGCATCTTGAACAACTTCCGGTCGAGGCGTAACGTCACACGTCTTGAACAACGTCCAGTGTAGGCGTAAGGATACACTTCCGGTGGATGAGATCAGTGGCACTGTCCTTGCATATGTGCAATATGTACTCCAATGGATGGGGGGAGAGAGAGAGAAAATCGTCAAAATGTTTTTGATACAAAAATAGTCCATTTTCTTTATTTAAGTCATTGCATAGCACCCCTTCACAAACAGGACAAACTCCCCAGAGTTCAGGTATAAATTGCTTGACTCCCTCAACTTGACCCCTGGGGTTCTTCCTCGTCTTCTGCGTCGGTCACAGTTTCCCTTGACCCCCACAACAGGTTCCGTAGACTTGACCAGACGCTGGTCAGATAGGCTGGTCTTGCTCCCGGAAATGACGCCGATTCTCTGTTTTCCGCCACCGTCGACTGGAATTAAAGAGAATCAATAATTGAATCAATATGAAATATGATTATTATTTATTTATTTTTTAACGACAATGTTTTATGTGAATTCAAACCTTCAAACGTTGGAAAATGGAAGTATGTATATTGTATTATGCTCCCTACTGAGTTTAGAAGGAACCCCGAGTACATTCTTATCCTTTGCTTTTCTTTAGAGAGTGGATATGGGTATCGTTTTACGGAGCTCTCATATCCACAAGATACCTATAATAGCACTCTCGTAGGTTGGTGGCTAGGCTTACTAGTAGATACGAGAGCGCCATGATCTCTTAGCAGATCTCCAGGGCCGGTATTCATAAAAGGGCCTGTCAGCTTTGAAGACCTAATATATAGCAACAACTGACTTAAAGCTTTTTATGAATACCGGCCCAGAGGACCTATTCTCGAAACGTACTTCTTAGCCTTCTAAGAACAGTTCGTAGCCATACTATAAGAATCGCTAAGATTGTCTGTGACGATCGTAATAACGTTTCTAGAATAGGTCTCCTATTATAGAGAGCCTATTCTCGAAGAACGTTTTAGCCTAAGAACAGTTCTTAACGATTCTTATAGTGTGGCTACGAACTATTCTTAGGCTAAGAAGTTCGTAAGAACGTTTCGAGAATAGGCCCCCAGATCTATACGAGAGCGTTAGTATGGTCTTTTAGTGGATAGAGAGAGCTTCGTGAAACCCATTTTAAAGCATATACATGTACGTTTGTATTGTGATAAAGGGGAAATAGAAATCAAAATGAGTAGGCCCTACTTTTCTTCCTTATTAAGCTAGCTTTGTTCCACATTATAACCTCCAGCAATCCCGCGATATAACAGTGGGACAATACTCTATTACGGTAGGCTAACTTCCATAATAGCCCGTGTTATGTGGACCCGTTATCAATAGCCTACAACAATTCACGATACAGGCTACAAAGAACCGGAAATACTATGTCACCATTTACCATATATACCGGCATGGGTACCGATAGCAATAGAATGAACGTAGATCCTCATGTAAGACATAGTTTACATAAGCAACCAGTTCAATGGCGCATACATAAATCACTTCCGCCTGTGTTAATATATTTCGATTCATGACCAATAAAAATAAGCCCCCGCACTGACTCGACCCAGTTCGCTGCTTATTGGGGGCGCACTTTAAATATATATGCGGCACGCTTCTATATAAGAGGCCTACTATTAATTACCTTCTGTAAACAATACAACTGCGAAATGCACTCAATAACCCTGCACGAATGCACCCAATAACCCCGCGCGCGTGACTGGATCGGAAATCGGAAAAGGTTACTGGGTGCAAAATTATTAGGATTACGATATCATCGCGACGTGTGGTGTAATTGAGATTGGGGAGACGCACTTTTAATTATGTGCGCATTCAGTTCTGCATAGGAATCGACAATGAACAAAAGATTCAGCCATTAGCCTGCATGAGAATTACGATCTTTAAAATGAGAAACGTACACTTTTCCAAATGTGACTAATATCGGTAATACGAACATCCGGAATAACCGATTGATAGCATTTACTCAAATCCTGAAATTTTGATCAAGAGTTTTATCACAACAATAAAGAAGATTCCCACCTTGCAATGTAGAACCAATATTCGTAATTAACGCATGACTAGGCCTAGTTATATAATCTAAGCATGCATTGTTCCATTGAATATCACATGAATGCTAACAATATATACAAGTAGTATATACACACACGCGCGCGCACACACACACACACACACACACACACGCATACACACACCAAAACCACCAGCCATGGTACCCACACACAAAAAAGAGAAAACAGTGAACCAGCAAAACGCAGAATAAGATAAAGAAAGAATAAGAAGAAAGAACTACTATTAGAAAGAAGTACACTATTAGTTATATCGATATTCATTCAACCGCTTGTCAATATTATCAAAGACCGAGTTATCCTGAAACTCTAGAAGGTGACGTCATGAATACAATGAGCACTTCAGAATTCGACCTCAAGTGTTTGAGGAAAGGATCTCACTATTAGTCGATTTTCGCAACTGTTGTCAACACGATCCACGTATTTAACTATCATGTGTCCGCTGATGTCATTCAGTATAACCAGAGCAAATTTCTCAAGTGTCAAGTGTCGAACTTCAGAGCGCAGTTGCCTTCTGATAATCTGTGGGGGCCTATTCTCGAAAGGTACTTTGTGGGAGCCTATTCTCGAAATGTACTTATATTACGATCGCAAGACAATTTAGCGATACTTACTACGAACCGTTCTTAGGCTAAGAAGTTCGTAAGAACGTTTCGAGAATAGGCCCCCTCTCTGAGCGATGGAGTAATTAGTATTTCTTACATTGAAAATTAGTTTTAGCAGTTAAATACTAGTAGTAGTATTAAGTGTACCATTGACATGTGGTTTGCACTATGATATCTAGAAAAACTTAAAATGGTTTCTTTGTTTTGTTGTTGTTGTTTTTTGTATGTGTTTTTTAATTGGGGTTTAAAGTCGCTTTCTAGATTATTTCACTAATGTTTGAAAAAAAAATACAGGTATAAACTTACCAATTGCCTCCTTGGGCCTCTGAAGTTGTTGAACTCGTCACTGATCCTGCGAAGTTCTCTCCCCATTTCTATCTCATTCTGCCGCCGGAGAGCCTGCACATCCGGTAGGGACACCGACCTGTCACGTGGACCGGGAATAATGTCGGGGAGGGGCGCGTTCGCGGGGTTGCTACCCGGGAGGTCACCGCTGTCTGAATGATGACGCAATCTCCTATGGACAGGGCCTGAAAATGATAATCGAACCCCGTAAATTTACACGTAAATTAAAATATAAAACGTTATACCTGGTAAATATACCTGAATTTTTAAAAGAATAGTCACATTTTCTAATTAATCCCATCCTCGCAAATGTTAGGCTCTATGTAGCTAGTGCTAGCAGATTGTAGGGCTTAATAATCGCGTCAACTAGTAATTCCATGTCCAGATGAAATTGGTTGAAATAATTATAGCAATAGCCCCTTACATGGACATGACTAGTATACATTTAATAATAAAACGTGTATATAACTACCAGGTATCAGGTAACAATTATAGAAATAGCCCATTACATGGACATGACTAGTATACATTTAGTAGTATTAGTTATGTGATGTATTTCTCTAAAATCAAACGTACTTTCCATAATGTAATCCAAATAGAATACCAATGACAAGACACATCGCAAAATATCCTAATTAGTATGCACGATCCCGTACAAATAATGATGATCCATATAAATGTGGCAGTCTCCTATATAAATAGCAGCCTGTGTATATCTATCGAAAGATACATGTATATTTAACTCCTTTGAAATTATATACCCCAAGAAGTTACTGAACTGAGTCTGAAACATATTCTTTTTCACTAAAAGTCACTGTTGTGTTTTTTGTGTATCGCCTTTGTGTTTATATAGAAGCTGTTATGTCATAGTTATTACTATCAATAACCCCACGTGGATAAAAGTCCTCCTAATATCAGTTATTACCTATGTACTACAATAGCAGTATATTATACAAGAATCATTTCCACAGATCTTGTTAAATGTATAATTGTAAACGCTTATCTACAACAGATGAGGTTCGCATGCGTGACACAGGACGTCATCGTTTACCTTAAATTAGATAGATAGATAGATAGATAGATAGATATATATAATTATTATTATGATCGCACAAAATAAAATGAAAAGCCCTATATATAGCTTGACACGTTGGGCGTGGTCATAGAGCAGCTTAAGGGGGAGGGGGGGGGGGTGTGTAGTAGTTTATAGTAGTCAAGTTTATATTTGTCTATACATGTATATGCACTTATGCAGGTGACATGGGCATTTATGTTCACGATTACCGTTCACAACTTTAGCCATGCGAAGTCAAGAATACATAAGAAGAACCCGGTGGTATTATAATACTAATAATAATTTAATTTATAAATAATAATAACAACTATAACAATAATAATAATAATATAAGTAGGTTGTTATTTAGTTCAAGTCGCGTCCATGCATGATAGAACATAGTCGCCAGGCGTAATGTAATTTTCATCGACGGGAATGATATATTTTCGCTAATTTAGTAGCTATAAAAAAAATAATCACACAGTATATATAGGCCCTTTAAAGGTATAGTAGGCCCTACAACATATCATGAAACATGGACATGTTATACGAATCAGTTCTTGTGACACGGACTGGAGTAATCGAACGGTTGAACAAATAATGATAACACTAAACTATAAAGACAAGTTACTACTGACTAGTGCTAGTTTATATTTAAAATGTATGTACATGTACATTCATTGCGAAAAAGTCAATGCTAAGAAATTAAATGTCATAAACCAGTTCGCAAAGCACCCTGCAGTTTAACGTTAAAGCCACTTGATATGCTAGTCATATCTGTACAGTATGCAGCTGAATTCTGCTTCGTGCACTCGTACGAGAAATCGTCTTTTGTTTACAAACAAACCCTCCCTATGTAGGTTACTACGTTCCCACGGTTCTACGCAACAGATAGGCTCCGCGCAGTGAACAGCTGCGGTAGAGCTTCAAATAAATCTTCACAAAATGTACTGTTAGAAATGTTCTATTTTTATGAAATAATAATTTGGTTTGATCGTGACTAGGTCGTATAGTGAGATACATTTTGTTTGACAGTGGGTAATTTGTGAGATCTATTTTGTTTGACCGCAGGTCGGTTTGAGTGAGAGATACATTTTGTTTGATCGTAGATCGTTGTGCGATATATAATATGTTGTTTGACAGTGAGTCATTTGTGTAATACATTTTGTTTGACCTCAACATATTCTACCTATATATATCTGTATTGTACATCCAAAAATATTGTAATATTGTAATACAAACATATTGTAATACTTCCACTACCTTCCACTTATGATGATAACTTTATGATCAAATTAATATAATGTATAATGATTTTGATGTTAATATTGTAATACTTCCACTACTTTCAAATGACAAAATCATTATAAATTATATTCATATGATCATAAAGTTATCATCATAAATTATACCATCATCATTAGCCTATAGCGGGTTAAGGAATGAATCGTGCGTGTGCGTTATCATGATTAATCGTGTGTTGTTCCTTTTCTGCACCACTATGCAACGCACGCGACGATCTGTATGATATGGGAGGAGAACCCTTAATAATTATGTAACGGTAATGCACACACACATACCACAGCTGATATGTAGGAAATTACACACGAAAGTTGAGACAACGGGCACATATGGCCCAGACGCAATTCGAACAACGGATTAGCTGTCTAGTCGCACTTAATAGGCCTACTAGCCTACTTAATATCGTGATTTGGCTATAGACATGACTTATTCAAATCAGACAATAAGATGTATACAGTAGGCCCTACGTACTTATGGAATAACACATAATTAGTGTCATTTGTTTGAACACGTGAAGATATGTTTTCCCGTCGGACAATTATTAATAACATTATCAGAATATGTAATCCATATTCGAGAAATAGACAAGCTCTGATATCATAAACATTGGCTGTACATTTCAAGGCCAGAAAATGTCAAAGCGACAGACAGCGCACGCAATAATCACGCGTATGATCTGCTGGCAGGTCCGTCTATTTATAGCGCTGACGGCGAGCTCTACATACAACGCTGGTGAACGCAACACTCAGATATAAACATGGGCGGTAGCAACCTGACTATTCGGCCTATATATAATTATTTGTTAATAGAATTCTTAAGTGTTTGTCTAAACTTAATTTTCAGTCTAGATTGTGTGGTTTATCGATCAATTTATATACTAGTCTAGTATATGACGACGCCAGGCTAACGTCAATTTGCAGTTATAATGCTCGTTGAAAAAGTCATGGATAGCTTGACCAGTAGACCTAAAGATAGTTTGATCTCGCATTAGAATTCCCCTCGATATCAATCATACATCACTTTAAAAAATAATAAAGAATTGTACCAGTCGTAAACGGTTTAATAAAGAGACGTGTAAATATTTACATGTGAATTTAAAGGTCGATACCCGAAAATAATATCACATTAATATAATCATGCTCTTATTATAAGAAGACTACTACATGTATTTACAATCCTCAAAGAGCGTCAATGTTTACATTGAGTTATCTATACTAGGATCACTGTATTATCATAATAATGCTCTACTTTCAACCCGACTCTCCCAAACAACATGTCCTCAATATGTGCACAATAACGTGGTTTTGAGAGTGTAGAAAGTTCAGGAAACTATTTAATATATTGGCACTATGCCAACTTGACAAGTGCTACCTGAGGACATACACTGTATACATATATTATTTAGGGTTTTAGGTATTATTATCATTCCGCATGATGGTCTATGTTTTGGGTGTATTCTTGATATAACTGCACTTCAAATTAAGTGTTCTGTGTAGGACATTAATAAAAAGAAATAAAAAATGGAACAATGTGTAGACATTATAATGATGAAAAATATGACGCAAAACAAAAAGGTGAAAAAAATAAATCTTTTTCACTCCTACAAACTTGGCTATAAGTAGATTGAAAGTTTTTCGAGTTTTTCACAAAATTAATATAGACATTATCTAGAATAAGAATAGTATAGGCCTATTCCGTAATATGTTCAGTACATTCTAACATATACAAATTCGACATGTTCTAAAATAAAATTAAAAATAGCCTGTGACATAAAGATAAACACCTAAAAAACACTGCACAAAAAAAACCATAGAAATTAATAATATCAGCATTTCTCTCGGTCCTCTCATCTCTGAATTTGATTTTAGCTTCGACTCTAGCATGGATATAACAAAAATAAATACTGAATTGTGTACAACAGAATGAAAATCTGTTTCTTTCTACATTTATTGCAACCACGACACTGGACAAATAACTGTAGTTTAATCTGGGATCAGCGCAAGAACGTTCGTTGATTTGTATTTGACGGATATCTTAAGTGGCGATATATTAATAGAAATGTCATGCTGACTGACTGACTGGGATGAACTTAAAAATAAGCGATGATTAATAATATTCGGAAAACTTCTCACACGAGTGATCGCCTATTAGGAGAACAGTGCCTGCATTAATACAGCACCTTTTTCGTTTATTTTTAAAAGTATTAAAATCATAAATTAGTAAAGCTTTGCACTAGTTGTTGACGTAAAAAGTGTAAAGAGAAATGTATAATGATGGAAAATATAACACGGCGCATGGAAGGCTGGTCGAGTTCTCTCCCTTGTTTCGTTTAGTTTGGCTCAATATCTTTGATGCCGATTATTAATAAATGTGCGGTTCTAATATTCATTTAGATTTTATAACTTTTCATAGTTAGAAGAACAATAACAACCAAATACACATCAGCATAACACAACTTGACAATGATACAGAGCATGATTTAGATAGGCCTTTTTTGGCAGTATCGTTCTATTCGTCTTGCACGCACAAGGTTCAGAACTATTCTTCTTTTTTTTAACCCGTACGCACGGCGTTAACGTTATCGATCCAGTGACACAATTTCTAACAAATTTCACCAGACGCAGCAGAGTTTATTTCAAGAGGTTTTTTTTTAATGTTAGCCTATTTATTTTAATTTTTCTGTTTTTTTTCTTTTGAGCAGCTCAACGATTGTAATCACGCTGACACATATTCTAGAGTAAATTATACCGGTGAATGTGTCAGACTTCCTATACATTTCTTGCTTGGCATATCTCCAGTGAGAAAACTAGCAACTGGAGTAACAGATATCTATAGAGTAACAAGAACCGGAGTAACAACAATACAACTAGAGTAACTTCGGGGTATGACGCGGCTACAGCTTATCATCACTGGGTCATAGCCTTGCGATTTAAAAAATACATAGCAGCTGTTGATGTAAATATACTAATACAAACAAATTAGCATAAAGCAAGGATCGAAATTAACACAGTCACTAGTCCTCTAGCCCGGGCCATTTCTCCAAATGCTAAAGGTATCCCTAAGGGCTAGTAGAAATTCATAACATTTAATTTGTATCACTATTCGGGCCAGTAAGTTTTAAAGTTAGTTTCTATCGCTGATAACGGCTTTTATATTTCACTTTTGTTTAAATTGGGGTTTAGAACCGCGTTCAAGATTATTTCACATGGCTTGTCAGTTTACGGCAGGAGGAAACCCGCAACATCCGTAGCGCTGAATGTTGCAATAAACCTGCAGCGCATACGCCATACCGGCGACTACATGATGATGCATGTATAATAGTTAACTCTTCCCACGTTGTTACATGCTGAATGGTTCTTTATACAATTTAATACATATTCAATCAATGTCAAACTAATATGAAACTATCTCTACTGTTAGTGTTTAGACGATGTTTATAATGATAACAGCATATATACGAATAACAGCTATTTATCTATTTATCTCATTTATTTTCTTTCTCATTTGTTAAAAACTATATATAGCTAGCATAGATTTACAAAGCGCATTATCCACCGGAAAATGTTTTCTCAGAGGCGTTGATGTAGGCCTACACCTGTGTATACTGTACTAATGTGGCAGGGCTCTACGTTAACTTTTTAAGGCACCCGTCCTGTAGACATACACAAAATAATCTACCCGTCCCACTATA
>JAUTBX010084427.1:0-22887 GCA_032361465.1 Lepetodrilus tevnianus | reverse complement strand
TATATATCATTTGTTTTAGGTGACGTATGCATTAATTTATGTATTATTTAATTAAGTAGTTAAAAACAAAACAACGTTGTTTTACTTTATACGGTGTTTGCCAGTTTCCTAACACAAATAAAATAAATTAAGTCTATAAACAAACAACGATGTCAGGTTATTAATACTATACATGTATATAACAGACACATAAAGCCCTGATCCCACAGGCGCTGTACGTAACTCATAATATATCATGTGATATATGCATCATGAATACCTTTGTGTTGGCAACATTATTTCCAAATAACCTTTTTTCTCTGAGTGAATTTTGGATACCTTATAGAGAACAACATTCTGCTTCTTCTGATACCAAGATACCGTCCATCACTTTTCTCTCTCTAGATTACCTCCAATAAAATTTGGGTTTAAATTGATTAGAAAATTAAACACAAATACTAAGAATGTAAAGGTCAGCATATACTAACAGAGAGGTTAATATAGTTACATTACAGAGATAAGAACAACTGTTGGGGAAAAATGTAGATTAAAATAAATATATTCTATCTGCCAGTGAAGGGTCTCCAACTCTCAAACTCTTCATCAGAAATACATTAGTGAAAATTGACAACAAAATAAAGATGATTACTTAATACAACAATTATCTGCCCTTTTAGTCTTAATAATAACCTCTATTGAAAATCTACAAGTAGTAATTTTCCAAATCACATTAAGAAAAAATAAATGACCTTAAATGCTCAATTTTATATTAAAATATTGTTCAAATATTAAGGCGTCGACAAAGTTGCCCGAGGTGAACGGCACATGTGGAATTAAACGATATACGAAATTAGAATCCCTACAAACTGTCCTCCATCTATTGAAAAGTGCTACTTTTTCTTCCCGCCTCGGACAAAGGTCTATTGTGTGTTGAGGACCGCCCAAGAAAATTGTGAATGATCAAAATTACGCCTCTGGTGTATATCAAGCCAACAAAATGCATCGCCAGACGGGCTCTGACATTGCAAATCGCCTTCCGAAACCCGACACTCTTCTCTTTTTGTGTGCGTCGGGAATCCTAGTTATTATACAACACCCCGCTAATGAAGGATGCATATTGATTATAAACCATAATAACATGTCATTGAAACTAATATTGTTACTTGAAGTAATATGTTGTAAAGGGGAGATAACCGATGTCGAGCAGAGTTATCAATTATTATAATATTGATCTTATTTTGCCTCGAGTCGTTCAACAAGGTAGCGCCGAAACCGACATTAAATCTAACATCTGCCGAGAAATAAAAGCGAAAATAAATCACGACACACTCGGATTCGTTTACAATCTCGGCATCAGCTTAGTAATGTGAACTTATATATTGGTTAAACATTCAAATACCTTTGTCATTAAACCAAATTGGCTGATCAATGGAGGAATTCGACAAGGAGATTCCCTTAGGAGTTCACTATTGGCTTCGGTTAATGAAGATTCAATAACGTATTGATTAATCTGGTAGCACGGAAAATTAGCGCTTTCACTTTGTTTGCCAGCGATTGAAATTTGCTTTAACTCAATTGCCTATTAGTTTTTACAAGATAGCAGTCGAAATATCGTCTGTAGCGTGGCAGTAATCAAACACTGCGTTCTGTTTCACACGCTCCGTATTGTCTTGCGCGCCTATATCTTGTTGACGCAACTTCACACGTAATGATGTCTTGACATGCGATGCACATGTAAGTTTATTTTGAGTTTGACACACCATGCATCAAGATAATTAGCAACGGCGTTTGAATAGTGTTTAACAATGTCGTTTACACGTGCACTTGCAAGGAATTGATGTCATGTATTCCCACAGCGAATGCTAGACTGTCCTTATTTTATTTGTTTGTCATGTAATTAATTTAGAGCTATACGAGCGATGCTTGCGTGTCTACGTGTATAAGGAAACTTAATTGATACCCGCACATCAATCGAATTCAAATCAGAGCTTGTTTCCTTCCTTAAACATTTATACATTCTTTTTGGAAACGAAAGTAGCGACTATCCAAATATAAGAGCGTCAGTTCCGTATCTCACTTTTAATGAGATTGCCCGCACATAGTAGACACATAATGTTCAAACCAATTTATTCTGGGTTCGAGATAAATACTTCCGTTTCAAAATGCAAAACTGCTTTCACTGAGATCCTCAACATTGTTTACTCAACTCCTTTTGTCTAACAGAAATAACGAGTAGCCTAAACATTTACAAAGGTTGTTGTGGCAAAACACTAAGGATGAATGCATGAACACGAGGCTAGTATACAGTATACCTACATATATAATATATATAGTAATAAAAAACAGCATTAGCACGACGGAAGGTGGCACAGTCGGTAGTGCATCAGACAATATCCATGAAGGTCCCAGTTCGAATCTTAACTATGTGTGACCTTCTCCGTAGATAATTCATTACGTGAACTTAGCATCAATATAGTATCAAGGGGGACGAGTGCTACAGTTTGGACTTCGGAGTCAAATCCCATCCCATAGGAGTCAGCGTTCGTGAAAGTTACATTTCTGACTTGATATTGATAATGATAGGATGCGCTGTCTGTACAGCATCCTCGAAATCCCAAGCCATTATGACGTGACTAACATCCGATATTTGACGGAGGTTAGTGTAGTCATAATGGCCTGTGTTTTCGAGGATGTCTGTACCGTGGCAATACATATATCATCCTTGGTCTTTCAGTACTTCCCGGCGCTCGCAGGTTTACCAATGTTGCGAACTTCCCCGATATGCAGCTCTAAACTTTCAAGTGAAATAATCTTGAAAGCGCCTCTAAACCCAAATTATAAAATACATAAATACAATCAAGTAGACCACCAACCGTAACTTGCTGGTCTTACTGTACCGTAAAAGAAAGTACCTTTGTAGACAAATAAAACAAATCAGGTAAAATACGTTTGACCATGAAACATGTCAACAAACCGTCAACAAACCGTCATTGTATGCACCTTTACATTATTGTTAACAATCCGCAACGCATGTATTTAATGAAGCGTCGTAATATCTCCATGTGTTGAAGACTGCTGGGCGATCATCCAATGTATTTCATGACCGTACATTAGCCAACCATCACCATGTAGTTATTCGCATGCGAACTCAATGTTAAACCGAGAATCGAAAAAAATATATACAAGTGGTGCATTTATGTGTTCAATATTTAAACCTTAGTTTTAAAGACTTAATATCACAGATATGTATGGTCATTTTGGACTAGTTCTTAGCTACAACTACAAAGTACATTCACTTGACATACATAACATCATGTTAGAGACAGCAAGACACAGAACGCGAGAGAGAAGGAATAAGAGATAAAGAAAGAGGCAAAGAGATCAATGCATCAGCTATATTATACCATGTTATTTTCTACGAAAAACAACAACAATTCTTGCTCTTTGAACTACAAGTTAGTATTTGTCAAATGAATATAGATTCGACCTGGTTATTCTCAAATAACAACATTGGTAAATATGGTACCACCCAGTATTATAATGATAATTTTACCTACACAAGTTATCTACTAAATTACATATTTATATATTCATTTTAATATTTTTTAAATGTCTTTCTATATCAGTTTTGTTTTATTCCGTTGTTTTGAATATGTACATTGTCATTGCTTACACCATAGATTATAAGGAATTTTCCTTATAATCTATGCTTACACCTAGTCCATTAACATATTTCCTCCTCCTAGCTGGTATCAATCACACAAAATATCATAATTATTTGTATTGACTTAGTCTAGAAGTATTAAAAATCTACGCAGGGCGAATAGCAATGCCTTGCCCCTTTGTATATGAGTTCCTAATCGTCGCGTAATGAGCATAATCAGAAAATACGTGGACTTCAACAAAACCAATTTTCCTAATTCCCCTTCAAGGAGGGAAGGGAGGGAGGGGTGTTAAAGTGATAAAGTAGTATCAGGATCAATTCTAGACGTTTAAAGTCCCCCTATTTCCAGTGTTTCCATCTCTCCACGTGTTGGTCAGACGTCGCTTCCATCCCACAGCGCCGCAGTGTCTATACCTTCTTGTCGACAGCGCCAAAAGTGTGTTGGTCTTCGCGTCTTCCTTGACAAGGAATTTTTGTGCGTCAACGTTATAACGTCGGTGACGTGATTGGTATCGTCACGTTCCTTGACTCACGACGACCTCGACGGAATTAGTCACAAATACGCTTCTAATAATGATGATGCTAGTCACAAATACGTGTCTAATAATGACGTGTTCGGAATTGCTGTCAACTGTGCAGTGACCGGGGGAGGGGGTGGGGGAGGAGGGTGGGGGTCGGGGGGTTGTCGCATATTGATAAATTAACATCATTATCGTACAAGCAATGGTCTGTGGAATCGCCAAGTAATAAACAGAGACTTGTCATCATGATCCCAATGTCAAAGATCGATGACATTCCAGGATATATTCTATGAATTATCATACACATTCTAGTATAAGTATTTTTTAATTTTTCTTTTTTAAAACATAATTCTTCGGAACAGTATAGTAGGAGGCCTATATGTAAATAAAACTGAAGAAAGCATACATATTTGACTTCTATCCTTTGAACGGTCACACAAAACACACATTTCAACAATGATAGACATTATGATTATGTGTTAAATAATGTTTACTGAAGATCTTAGCCGTAACTATCCTGATATTACTAGTAGGGCCTACTACGTAGTACGTACGAACGACTACGAACGACATAAACATCTTACAAACTATTCTTTATAATTATTCGTCGAACGTAAAGGCATGCACTTCATGTATTCATTAAATACAATATTAGCAATAATTTTCGTAATAAATTGGCTTACAATCCTTAAATTTCCGATCGTAATATAATACACCTTTTAACCGAAATACCAA
The DNA here is from genome assembly GCA_032361465.1 of Lepetodrilus tevnianus. Taxonomy (NCBI): domain Eukaryota; kingdom Metazoa; phylum Mollusca; class Gastropoda; order Lepetellida; family Lepetodrilidae; genus Lepetodrilus; species Lepetodrilus tevnianus. The sequence goes on along the minus strand of JAUTBX010084427.1, from coordinate 17,988 downwards.
CTAAATCAAACAACGGCCGTAATAAATTCGCAATTCCGTCAAATTTCGTTAAATCACAATGGTTAATAATTTCCATAATGCCCTTTACACAAACCTTGCCGGTCATTTTTCCGTCTCAGGTTATAGTGGTAATATTGGCCGGGAAAAGGAACATCTGTCCCTTTTAAAGGTTTATTATGAAATATTATCCTCCCTGTGTTAAGAAATCGGCGAAGCGAGGTAGCTATGAATGTATTGGTCTTCAGACCGTACAAGTCTGGTCTGGGCAACAAAGACTGACACTTGATTCAAACAAGCGGGAGCAGGGCTATACTTCATAATCTGATTCAATCACCGCACTTGGGCTATTCGTCTAAACACAATTTATTTACTCAGAAATGCTGAGGTTAAATTGATAGAGGACTTAGTTAACCTCTTCAGCCTCTTAGATTTAATTATATAGCAAACCTTTTCAGCGATAAACGAGTCAAAGAATTCACCCAACCCTAGTTGTACTTTTACGAGAAATAATTGTGGCCCCAAGGTTTATCATTACGTAAAGATTGGAGTTCAGATAAAGTTATTTGCTCATGTAACTATTCGTAATTAGATATTGATGAATCATATTTTTGGCAAATTCTGCAAATAACTAATTAAGTTTATATCGTTTTCGTATGCTCCGAGGGTAATGCATAGAATGTACGACTATTGGCTAGTTTGAATCACTTGCAAATTAGTATTGTATACGTTAGTAAAATAGGTTTTGCGTTTTAAATTGATCGAGGAATATATATGTGCATGCTACACATTACTTGCCATCAGCGCTTATGCTTAAAGGTGTGGAGGTTTAGCACATTATACATAAGTTTAGTATTAGAAAAACCGCACATAATGTATTCAAAAGCTACCAACGTAGATTTAGGCTATAGCTTTACAACATTACGTTATTTTGTTACCTGAACATATACATCATACTATTAAAACAATAACGAGGAATTAATTTTAATTATATTTCAAACAACAACTATCATATTTTCACAATAACCAATATCAGTATGTTCCTATTAATATGTACGTCGCTTTAATTATCACGTGACACTACCAAAACGTAGATGCTCTATTGCCAACTGAACGTCATTAACCTCCAACACGTTGTTCATCAAAAGCTTACGCGCAGCAGCTTGTGCAAATTCATCCTCGCACCCAGGGGTACCTTTCATTACGTTCACACTTCAGTGTGGTACTATGCAGCGAGTCCTGAGCGTAATAAAGTAGCCATGGTGTGAGAGGATGGTGTAATTTGCGTACAGCGGTTTCACACACATCTTTACAAGCTAGCCCCACTTTTACCATTTACTGGATATTAATGCGGGGTTTACATGCAATGATATATCTTACGACTGGCGCGTGCCGTGGTGTCACGCTTGCGTGAGCACTAACGTTGACACTTGGTGATGATATAGTAGGCCTTTCAAGAGAAGGAAGATTCATTCAAAGTCTTCGTTTAGTAGTGTTATCCGCGCGCGCGCCCGGAACGTGTCGGTGTCTCGTAGTGGTATACCACGCGAGGTGGCTGCCATTAATGACATTGTTGTCCCCGGCAGGTGCGCGTTTCGGATGGTTCCAGAAATAGGAACCAAAACTAAATGGGCGGCACCGTGTCAGGGTCTCAATATTGTGTACGTGACGTGTAGAATCGACGGACGAGAATGCGCGTGACTTATTGAGGGATATATGAGCCGACTGGGCACGCGCTATATCTCACACCCAATGCGTTTGATCTCAGTTTGAGATAATCATGTTCCATAGAAAATGAGTCTCATCACGTATATTTTGTACATCACCACGGGTTTACGCAGATCTCTGATAAGAACATTATAATTATTATTTAAATAAAAATGCCACGGTATTATTAAAATGTATAGATGGTCTTCACCGTAGAATGGGATGCTTCGATCACGATACAAAACCAACATCTGTAGGAGGGTCTGTTTTATGTAGGAATGTAACCCGGTGTATTTCAAAGCATAAATGCGCCATCAACATTTATAATTATGAAAAACAAAGTAATTTACAAATTAAATGAAATCATTACGAGATTTAATTTTTAGATTAATGCAAGTATATGCAAATCATGTATGTTCAATATAACCATTATATTGTGTCTGTCTATACCGCAAACCATGTGTGCGAATAATTATATTGAAAAAAAAATCAGGTATATCATAGTAATTTTCGTTAAAGTAGATGTCTTTTTAATATTGTTCACGATTAAATTGGTAATTCTGAGATTCTGACCAAATGTACTACAGCATTACTAGTATTCAATGAGTATTTTAATAAATTAGTATATACTTGTGCACATGTACATTCACAACGAAATTGGTTGCAATTTAATTTAAATGTCAATTCTATGCATTGAAATTGTTGAGAACGAATAAAGTTATAAGTAAACAATACCATTTTATATCGAAACTTGTTTTTGCATAAATTAATAAAATGATGAACCTGTATGCAAATTCAGATTTATGATTGATCACTGGAGAGGTACCATAATGTGGAGAATTGTTAAAATAAATCTTTGAAGAATAATAAAGAAGCACACTCAGTCGTATTTCACAGGATCCGCCATTGTAGGTTGTAGACCATTCACTGAACTGTGTCCGATAATGCCATTGTACCGGTTGTACTACCCCAAATTAAATGATCTAATTAGCCATGGGACTACTACGTATAGAAATCTACAATAAAATATGTTTGAATGCACATTTCTATTCGATTTACGAAGTCGGAACTGCTTTGAAGTCGAGCTATCAGATGTGACGACAATTCAGATTTTTACTAGTGCCATCAATATATACAAATGGGATACGGAATATTTGGTCGGGATTTCAATGAGTGTAGTTTGATACCGCTGGACTCCAATCGGGCATAGCATCAAAGTATGGACAGGTGAGTGACAGACGATTGTGTGCACGGGGGTATCAATAGGCAGTCAACAATACACGTGCATTATGGCAGAACGCCGCACGACGTTGTAGGCTTCTGAGGGTCACAGCTGCGCGGTACACCTGGACAAAATCGCCGCCTTCCATCAAACTTAGCGCCGACACATTTCATTGGTTCTTGGAGTACGCGGTTTTGCGCGTGCTGAGCACAATCTGTGCACGAGCGGCGAAACTTTTTTCCCTGGACGAAGTACGCAGAATGGGCGTCTTCTGTAAAAATTGACATCTGCGTCGTTTGATTGGTTCCTGTAGATGGCGCTCTTTGCGCGTGCTCAGGAAAATCTGTGCACGAGCGCCATACATTTCTCGTGCAGATACTCGGGGTGGTACCGCCCATTCCTGGGTACCGGCGACTTTGCCCGATGCGCGCGTTCCCACGATGAACAAAGGAAGTTGTGCACGCGCCGCATTTTTAAGAATGTGCTGGAATTAATGCTTATTTTCAAAGCTATACCCGCATTCAGACTAAATACAAATTTAAATTTGAGAGGCACTATAGCGCGCAATTTGACATTGCCATGGAAACGTGGAAATGGCTTTGGTATCAAAGGGAATTCAATATCATGTGATAGAATTTAAAATTTTGAAATTATATTTATTTGATGACTGTTTGTCACAGTTTGAAAATTTACCTATACTTTCTCAATAATGAAATTATTGTAAACGTATACCTTAAATAACGTACATTGAGTTTAAAACAAAATATAGAAGGACATAATTATAAATATATATTTGGCGAAAGTTGTACCGCATTTTTTAAATGAGGATTGATTCTCTCTCTATTTCTCTCTCTCTCTCCCTCTCCCTACCCCTCTCTAACTCTCTCTCTCTCCCTCTCTTCTCTCTCTCTCTCTCTCTCTCTCTCTCTCTCTCTCTCTCTCTCCCTGTCTCTCTCCTTTAATTAATCATTATAATTGAGTATAATTTCTTACCATCTAATTAATCACGACTGCGGAATATAATAGCAATTGTTGCAGGAAAAATTACCATTTTACATGACATGCATGTACGTTGATGGCTTATTTATTTATTTAGTTGTGTTTTTTTTAATCATGATGTGATTAATATGTATGCGCAGATGCTGGTCACTTGCACATATTTCACTGCATTTCTTCATACGACGTATGAAGTTAACATCGATCATCACCACGTTTCAGAAACATATGATGGCATGTGTCTGCAGGTGAATGCCAAGAGAGTGTTGCATCCGTGTATGATATACGTTAATTAACGACATGAGCAGGAACAGAATAGCTCTTATCTTATAACAGGATAGGAATCATATAGGATTGTGAGTTGTTGTTCTGAATATCTGAACATCATGTTACGCGCGCACATACACACAAATCAATTCAAATTGGTGTCTTCTCAAAATTCACGTAATGGTGACGTAGAGAACATACAATTCAATACAATAAATTATTATGTCACTATACATGGAATTATTATTGATATAATTATTTCAATGTACAGTAGGGTATAATACTCGCGCGCGCGCGCACACACACACACACACACACACACACACACACACACACACGCAAACACACACACACACACACACACATATTCACTCACATACTTTAAATACATACTTTAATACACAGCAATGCATGCAATATATATATACAAAATATATATATTCGCGCGCATATCTATGTATGTGCATGTGCGCGCGCGCGCGCGTAACATGATGTTCAGGTATTCATATAAAAAGCACACACTCCAACGATATTCTATCTTATTTGCCCGCCTACCTCACCTGACCCTCATAACATTACGCTCTATGTTATAGTATTTGCATACCACGTTCCGAGAAATCGAACTCTATACATAAGGTAGCTTTTATTGTTATATGGCGCGACACCGTTCGGCCTCTCGACGTCCAGGCGTTAATGAAAAGTCTATAGGAGCTCTTACAGCGTGCTAATTATTCAATATTAATTATCAGCGTTTGTTCCAAAGCACATATTTGCTTCCTGGGGCTTCTAGAGCTGCGTTGGCTTCAACAGACCAGCTGAGACCAACACAAATCCTTCAGATCTCACCAGAGGTCTTGACCACCTGTCCTGGAACCAGGGGGCGTTTCACAAATCCTTCCGAGGCTGCGAGACACTACTCCGTTGTGTGAATGGCTTAAACATAATATTATTTGTATTTTATTTTAATATTTATTTTTATTTTTATGAAGATTGGCAATCAAGCGGTACCGGTGAAACTTATATATTCTATACCGCTCCTTGCCCTTTTATTCCCCATAGTAATATTTATAAATATTTAGAAAATAATACCAACGATGTCATATACAGAGAATGCAAAGCTGTTCCTGGCCCTTTAAGGCGTACTCTGAAATTATTTACGATCACGTCTAGTTGCTTATGACGTATTCGTAGAACATTGTCACGTGACTTACCATTGTATACTGGTGGTCGTTAATAAGTCCCTACATAACTGGACAATTCCACGGAGGTATTTAGACCGACATTACACCACAAACATTGCCATAGTTTCTATAGTAAAGTGACATTCGATCATTTGTCAATCTTACTGACCCGAGAGCAAACGTACAGCTTGTTGGCATTTCTGGAAGCAAATAGTATTTATTACGTAACGAACTATATATAATTCCCATTGGAGTCTGCCTTTACATATGTAATTAGTGCGGAGAGAATGGACGTAAAATATAGTATTACTGCGCAATGCTATAATTTACGTTCTTTTTAGATATAATGTTATATACTAAGCAAAATTAATTAAGGATCAGTAGCTTTTAAGGACATATATATTTAGCTTTATATTATTTTAACCAAAAAGAAAAATAATTTCCAAATGCCTACAGGCTTCGGGTACTATTCAAGAACTTGCATACCCACTGGATGAAGAATTGTACCGATATCTCAAGCCAAGATCCTAAATTTGGTAGAAACAGAGAAAACTTTCACATATCTCCTGGCCCTTAATTAATTTGATTGAGTATAGCTTAACACTCTCCATGCTGAAGGCAATCTTGTGATAGCAACTAGTTTTATTTCTTTTTAAATTTTATATTATTCCGTCACCAATTTAAAAGGCAATCGAGACTATTAGTAGAACTAAAGTAGATTCCTATAATATTAAATATAATATGATTAATTACTAGTTGGAATAACACATTAACACCTCGTTCGTAATCTTATAAGCAGTCTCTCATGAACCATTAATTTCACCGTAACCGACACTAAATTAATCATAATTTCTTTGAGCAATTAACCGCATATTTGGGTTACTCGCTTGGTTATTAACGCTTGCTATAGCTATTCCGTACTTTATGTTTAGGGCCTATGCTGGCAATTTAATGTTCAGATGACCTAACGGCACACCCTTAAATGTTCGTTCTTACTCATTTAGGCTATTAATGCATGTTTTACATACTTCATTGTTTAGGGCGTATGCTGGCAATATGAGACACCTAACGACACACTCTAACATGTTCGATTCTATGATATATGTAGGCTATTAATGCACGTTTTACATACTTTTATGCTTAGGGTATATATGCTGGCAATATTATAAGGATATCCTAATGACAGTAAAATATTCATTTTTATGAAGTATTTAGGCTACCGATGCACGTTTTGACATTATGTTTATGTTTTTGCTTAGGGTATTTGCTTATTTAATTTAATATTAAAATGTCATAATGACACACTCTTAAATGTTCCTACGAAGTATTTCCTAAATCGAAACGTTCCAAAATCGTCCTAGACGTCGCACGCGCTTCCTCCAAGCACACCAGACTTTAATTCCTCATGAAGTACCCCCACCCCAGGGTTCACGTCCCCCCTCCACCCCCCGGGCACCCCGCATCCCAAGTCTACGCGCACCTGCATCGTATTGTCCCAGCATCGATCACGGGGGGACGCGCGCGAGACTAGCCTTTCAGGCTACTAGTATTTAATTCTCGGTCCCGCTAAAAATTGATTTCGCGTTTTTAAACGACACACAAGAGCTGTCATTTCCTTCCTTGTGCCACAGAATTAGTAAATTGCCACGGTCAACAGTGATCTCCAGCGATCACCTCTACTCATACGGGCTGCAGGGACTCTACAAGACACGTTTGACGGTCGTATCGGGTTTCTTTGCGCCCCCAGCCTACATCGCGTTCTACCACCACGTTCCAAATAGGCAAACTCCACCCAACACAAACCCATTTTATCCCAGTCTGTTGTTTTTGAATTTCTTTGTGTCTCATGTTATATTGTCAAAGACGAAGCTGTTAAAACCCCCACTAGGCGTGATTCGTTAACTGATCAACTGATCGACGCCAAAACATTAGTATGTGCAAATAACCCAACACGCGTCGCTTGCGTTCGCTGGGCAGCGACGTTTCTACGAGCCCCTTCTTTCGCGTGTTTGTTTCGGAACTTTTCTTAATTTGTGACAGAATTTCTACTAATTCAAATAGCAGGACATTTGTCATGTGGACAATCCAATTGATGCACGTGCAGCACGCGCCGATGACCAGAGTCTTTTGCAGATAGTGTGGTCACTGGTTTGAATTATTGATATGAAGTGTATTGTTTCCCACGAGAAAGCTTTTCCGGGAAGTGAACTAACTGAATACTGTCTACATGAGGTCGATCCTAATGGTTGTATTACTTTGTTGTTATTTTCCAACTCGATCGCTGATTTGGTCTTTCCGGAAATTAGTTTTCTATAATTTGAAGAAATTGATAACGCCTGGGAATTACCCCGTGATATTTAATCTCGGTCATGTCAGTTTTGTTTTATCTAAAATGAACGATATTTGATCATTTTGCCCGAAGATTATTTTGACCAAAAAGAAAATAGAAAGCCTGTCAAATTACCCTCATGAAGACCCGGATGAACTAAAGGAAATTGTGTAATAAATAATAGATTAAGACATTACTACTTTTGAGTACTCATCTAGGGATGATCGTATATTTACCTAAGCATTTTTGAATAATTGTATACTTATCTAAATATTTAGTAATGCGGCTTAGATATATAAGAATGCACCTAACACAACTTACTGTAGTTATGTATTGGTCTATCATGCACATTTCTTATAATAATAATAATAATAATAATAATAATGTGAACATTTATATTGCGCGCCAAACTCCATGCTTCAGAAGCACGCTCATAGCGCTACATTATTACCCCGGTCAACCGATCTGTACACTCTATTCCTTCTCATCTCCTTGCGGAGTATACAACCCAAGCTGCCATTTAATGCGCTACACGGTTATCATTCACATGTCCATCTCATCCTTCCGGATACTCTGTTGGGTGATTTACAATGAAAACGATGCGTGTATATTTTTTAATTTAAGCACAATCCATTACAATATTATGTTGGCTAAATATCAATGAGTAAACCTACGAAATTGACAGGTTGAATTTAGTTTGGAGCCGCTTTTAGGATTATTTCACTCTAGTCGCCGCTGAAATGATTAATTTGGTGTATTTGACTGTTGGTGCTAGCAAACGGAATATCCTGCCGCAGCCAAAACTTGGATACCCAACCCAGACAAAGTACACTGGTATATTAGGGTATGCAAAGTAGTGATGAGAAATAATGCCTTGCAATCTTTAAAAAATACTGCGTCTTCAAGTTATATTGATATTTTATTTGACATTTCGTGGTACACGTTCAATTTATTTAATCAGTTGAACGTTAATATTTTCCGGGTGTTTTTCTTTTTAGGTGATCATCGTCCAATATCAGTCTTTGTCCCCGCAGTACTTTTCTTCAGCCAGCTGCAGACGCAGGCACGCACCTCAGTCGAATCTCACCTCAAACCTCAGGTGAATAGAGCCGCACGGGCCAGGCACGCGACTCACTAAATTCCCTGCTTTAATTCCTGCAGGGAGCCCAAATATTGGTCCGCACACAAAAGATGGAAATATAACTAGGTTTACTCAGTCGGTTTGTGTTAGGAGCCGATAGCTGTTCAATGCCGCCATCTTTAGAAATGCGGTATATTCATGACACTGAATTACACGATCGCGCGCGTGGCAGTTAGTATTGGGGGAGAGGAAGGAGGGAAGGGGGATGTGGGGCCAGCAGAAGACTTATAAGGGAGGTATATCCATACACCCTTTTGGGAACTCTACAGATGCTCATTCACGTTCACAGCTGCGTTCTCAAATAACAAAAGACTGTCCCAACTGTAGAAATTAGTCATCTATAAAGCTAAATAGCTGTACACGTGCATGTAGAGTACAATGATATGCATTCAAAATATTGATAGAAATTAAGATTGGTAGTATCGATAGTAACAACTGTAAAAGTTTTAGTTTTTTTTATGGCGGGATCTTGTTATGAATAATCTATAATAATATTGGTAATACTTTGTTTTTCCTGAAATATGTTTGTCAGCTGTAAAAAAAAAGAAAACCGTTGTTATGACGTTCAAAATACATGTATTTTAATAGTAATAATAATAATAATAATATATGCGTCCATGTAGAGAATCATCCGCCGTTTAACAGTACTCTATGCACTGTATTTAATCCCAATGGACACGAATATGTCGTTCTGGTTATTCCAATACATACCAATTAATATCCATTACTTTGACTAAATATTATTAATTAATATACTCCACTTGATACTATAGTAAAGTACTGACAGTACATTAAATATGTCCACAGCATTAGTGTAGCAGACCACGTGAGAGAATACAAGATGGCATCAAAATAAATTCCGGTTGTCATAAATAAAGATGATGCTTGTTGGTTGAAAGATAGTTAATACCAACACGAAATGTTATTATGATAAAACACTACAATGAAAATAATAAATTAATTTCGCAATCATGTTAATTAAATTCTTATCTAAACAGTGTAGACACTAATTATCTTCCGAAAGACATTTTACACATGGACGATCCATAACAAAATTACCATAAAACAACTGTGAAAGTTACTTTATTAGGATCATGTTGATCCAGATTTGAAATAAAAGCACAAATTAAAATTTAATTATATTAAGAAAAATTTAAATACGGTCATTAAATCCGAAATGTTTCGAAGATGAGAGCACCTGCTGGGGATGAAACAATCTATCAGAAGTTGTAGTTTAATCGATTAGAGTTACCCCGACTAGGGACGTACACGAATTAGAGGGCGCTGTATTCACTGACAATACTTGACAGAGCGATTATAGTTGGGCGTATTTGATTGGCTGCCCGCAAAGGCGGCCATACCGCACCATCTGTTCATGTCCATTGAAACGATAAACATCTCCTTATGACAAGCTACCCGTTAGCACTTCATATAGGACTCTGCGCGGGGTCGTCGTGGCGGCACACTGGGCAACAATACGAGCTGCCACCATAAGTTATTTACACTTTACTAATGCACATAACGGGTAGTGATTTCCCCCCATAATCTGGGAAGCGATAACAGTAGAGGAGTTTGTCGAGGATATCTCTTTATGACAATGAGATGAGACTGTAGTATTAAGTACCTTATTTATGTGGTGGAGTGGTATAGTTGGTAGGGACATATCTGTAGTGTTTGTACATTAATTCCATTCAGAAAGTCCGGTTTGAAGCCAAAGAAAGATAACAATGGTTGTTAGTGTCAAACAACTTTGATGGTACGTTATACGCTAAGACGAAATGATTTAAACGAAAGCTCTCTTATGCTAACTTTGACAAGAAACTGAAACTCACATGTCTAGTTGTTGACCATCAGATTAATTGTAATGTGTCGCTATATTTGTGGCAATTAAAAAGCAAAATTATATTACACTATGACTTTTTACACTGATTGTGCACTACACTATACTAAGTGAGACAATGATGGTGCATACTTCCTATGAATGAAACTAAAACATCTAGTTGTTTGTCATCAGTTTATAATTGTAATTCGTCGATACATTTGACTTGTAGGAATCAAAAAGCAAAACTACATACTACGAATTTCTACAATGACAGCTTAGATATCCATCTGCATGGCGATAATGTTATCAGATTCATTATAATTTGTCAACATATTTGTGACAATCAAAAAGGAAACATATATTACACTATACTAATTTCTACAATGATGGTGCAGTGTTGCTAAAGATTGTGATAATGTCATATTCTTGCTTTGACGGAGAATGGTTAAAGCGTTGTTCCACCAGACGGACGAGGAAGTCAATTCTTCTGAAGCAAGCACTGTGGACGAATATGGCGTTCGTCGTTATTTTGATGTCACCACCAGATAACCCTCGACCCTCCGCTTTCATCGCGACTTGCGCCCAGGCAACCGTTACGACTCTTCCGTGATTTAAGCACGGCCTACTGGTACGACCCTTTCGCGAATCACAGGCACGCCAACCACAGGGCCTGTATTCATAAAGGGGCTTAAGTTTTGGACTTAAGTCTGAACATTTAGACTTAGATGAGCCACAAACTTAAGTCTTCAATACAAAAAAAAAGGCTCAGCTAATAAAGCCAAGTCTGTGGTTGCTAGGGGAATCCCCTGTGTTTTGTAATTTCCGGCAATATTCACGATCTTTAACAAGGTGTAGTCGTCTAGCGAACGTCTAAGGCGAAACTGTCGTCTTGAACTAATGGCTAAAGTCAGAACATAGACTTTTAAAAGCATGTTTTATGACTATGACTTAAGTCAACAAAAATAAACTTAAGCCTTTTGTGATTACCTTCCCAGTTGTCTGACTCTTCGTTCGATCGTCTGGAACTTGAGACTTTCGTATAAAGTAAATGTTCAAGGTATCGTTTATCGAGGCTCTTATATCCACGAGTGCATAGAGAAAGTGGGTGTCCAATAGCCACGAGAGTGTTCTATGCGTCTCATTGTAGATACGGAGTTTCGTGATATGTGTGTGTGTGTGTTTTGTGTGTGTGTGTGTGTGTGTGTGCGTGTGCGTGTGTGTGTGTGTGTTTAAATGCTGTGACAGTCGCCTTCCAGTATACCTGATTTCGGCAGACTTGTCCCTCTTTGGGACGCATTTATCTCACAGTATGGGCCTGAAGAGCGGCGGTCTACGACATGTCCAGATAGTGTATATAATCTTGTTAAAATAAAAACATAAACATAAATCAGCGTACGTGCACCTAACGTGGATGCTTAACAATAAACCATGAAACCCGAGGTCAAAATAATACCTTTCCAGGACCTAATCATTTAATTTGCTGTGCAGTATATTCATTCTGTTACTCTTTGGAACGGATCTGCATTTAGTTACATTTCAGTTGGTAAGCCTAGACACCGTATACTTTTAAAAAGGAAGATTTGTCTGCTATGTATCTCATAGCTAGAGCTATTTGCTAATATGTATTAATATTGCTATGCATTGAAAGGTTAAACTCCATAATATTCTCACTGAAACGTTTGCAATGCCAAGAGAAACATCTACAGGGACACGAAATTCTTGGATGAAGACTCCGTCGACAACTTTTCTCCCAACTTCCGGCCAGTTACAGATGGCATACTCCTGACCAAAAACCTACAGTTTATTTCCAAAAATAAAATATAATTATAATCTTTGATTGAGTAAAGTTTCGGACAAATCGGGGCCATGACGTTATTTCATCTAATACCGTGGGAACTTGTCCTCGGGCGCTTGTTGCGTTACCTCCGTCATTTCACACGTGCATCAAGAAGATTCATGCCCCCTGCCAAATCTGACACAACATGTTGTGGTCGTGCACACATTCTTCATGCAATCTGGCCATTGATGCCACTCTCCAAACCGCCCGTCCACATCGTGGGAACGAGACCCAGGATTTCATTAAAGAACGTCCACTTGTAGTCCGTGTTGTTTCAGCATGCGATTAAAGAAGCATTCCAAGACCTCGCTGGATCCTTCTCAATTATTAATTCAATCAAGGAAACAAACCCGGCGTTGTCTTCCCCGCTTTGCTTCAATACCATGGCCGATTAACCGACGGCCAGTGGCGTGGGACGAGGCTAATCGAACGATCGCCAGGCCCTCTCGCACATGGCAATATAGTGACCAATTGATGTCTGTCTGCCATCGTCCCTCCATGTGCAGTCATGTCATACCAGTGTGTGGAACAATTTCAAAGGCTTGGCACACACACGAGCGTTCTGTTAGCACGCCGATGAAATCTGAATGGCTTCTGATTAACACGTGTTTGTGGAAGGGCCGTATTGTTTCACCATTCATAATTAATAATTAATGCATCCCGATCTTTCCCACGAGAAATTCCGAGAAGTCGGGCGTGATTTGGTTAACTTCATGAAAATAATATCCAATTCATTGTGCTCTTGATTGATTATGAACAAGAATGATTGAGCAATGATTCTAACTGAAGGCCATTTGTAAATGTATGTAGAATGGTCCTTTCTCATAATTATTCGTAAAACTGCGGTGGTTTAACATATTTATTTTTAAAGTCATTTATGTCATAAAGAACCTATATATATATATAGTGAATGATAACACAGAACAACGTGTCTTATGCTTATCATACATTTCATAATATGTTCATACTTATTTAATACCTGTTAAGATATCTTATTAAAATTACTTCTAATAATGACCGACAATCTTACGATTCTTATAGTAATTGTTCTTAAGCTAAGAAGTTCGTAAGAACGTTTCGAGAATATGCCCCCAAAATAAAATCTAATAAAATATTGACATACATGTTGACGTACAAATAAATGTAATATTTAGTTTGTAATGCCGTGACATTAATATTGAATTAGTGTATTTGTAGCGAAGTGGTTGGATTAAAGATGAAAGGGGGAGCATGTTATAATATACGTATAGTACCATACATTCGCTTTCCAAGTGTTCTACTTACTCATGCATTTCCTAAAGTTCAAACACACAATGGTCAACATATGTTCTACAATTTCCTCGTATAAGAATAGGCTTTAGTATATATCTACATGACAAAAGCCCACTTGATCTTCGATCGTGAAAAAAAGTTCACAATGATTTATCACATGATAACGACCCATGTCTTGTTTGCACTTGAAAGCAACAGTCGCGAATATTTTACACATTTTCTTAAGTGGCACCACGTATATTCTCCGGAATCTCATCATAAAACCCCAAAACGTGACAGGTGTTTCTGAGGGTGCCTGAGGTGAGGTCTTGACCCCCCAAAGCCAGGCCCGTGCTCGTCACGTGATCTACACGTGACAATTGTAATGGCGGCTTTGTGCATCTATAGACTCTCAAGTCGGACACGAAAATTGGAATTATAATTCATTTTAACAAGCCGTAAGGGGGTGGTGTGGTGTGGCTTGGACCCTTGTCAGCATGGCTATTGTTATCTGCGGCCCATTCTTTTAAATTCTTAATGTCCGAAGTTGTCAGGTAAAGAAAAATACTGATATTAAAATGAGCATTCGGAGGTCATGGTTGGCGGAATTCAAATAGGGTCGTTAAATGATATGGTGTTCCGAACATGTTACCAGTAAATAATGACCAGCGGCCTATGCACGAATGATCATCGAGGCATGTCGGGTAATGTAGAAGAACATATCTACAACATCTATTGGATATTGTGTTCATTTCAGCTGTCCAGACATGTGAAAAATAATAATATAATGTCCACCATATGCTGCCAAAAACACACCTGCCAAGTTCCAACAATCATAAATCGTAAATAAAAGCATTATCATACACATTATTGACCTAGGGGATTATTCTCTGATTTCAATATAGCCATCGACTTCCCTCCATTGAAAATATAAAACTAAAATAACTTACTGAATAGCATACAATGACAATATAGTATGCATGAATGCATATTGCAATTTATTATAATAAAGATGTCAACTTATTTTTCGTTATGTTAATACCTGAAAATGACAGTGTATCTACAGTACCCGAATCCTTTGATAACACTTTGATAAATGCGATATAAAATACATTATCACATAAACGTAATTGTGAATTGGAAAATTTGATCTCTTTTTCATTTCGCGAAACGGGTTACTATATAAAAGTATTTGACGTGTTCTATTATGTTAATAATCCAGCATCGATATAAGAGTGTTTTTGTTTGATGCTGAACACGCGGTGGTTAATAACAAAGTATGTACATTGCGTGACATAACACCTGACAATCACGTGTCAATCAGGTGTCTATCATACAGATGTAGTCCCGGATCTAGCACCATGTGTTGCAATGCAATTATCAGATGTTGATACTCAAATATCTCCGTTATTGTTTTGTGACAGGTAATGAAACACGAGAATTGTTAAATACCAGTATGCATACAGTTCTATTATTATTAACGCTCACAGCCCGTAATACTAGGACCATTATTTAACAGGATATCCTTTACATGGTCAGCAGTATATAACCACTTCTCCTATCATAAATGTTAGCATAATATGATGCATTGCATTTACAAAGAATAATGTTAAAAGCAACTTTTCCGATTTTCTTCTTTTAATTTCAGAATTACCATTTAGTTTTAATTATTCAATAATTTAAATAATATCTTAAATATATTTTCTTTGTAATTTACCAACTGATGAACCATGATGAAAGATACAAGATAAAATTACCATTTACAAAAAACCTTACATAATTAATTAGGAACATTTCAATCTGATAGAATACGACTAACTAAACATTAAAACTTGCATAGTGTTAATGTATCCCGATCACATGGTGAAATATTATACGATAATGACCATGAACTATTTCGATTAGATAGTATCGCCATTTTCTAATTAATAATAACAATTCCCCGAGAAGTCTCGGAGCGGTCTTCACACCATGGAAGACGTTAACCATCATACGATCTGTACGGTGCAATTCCCTACTTCATCAACTAGTATCGAATATTAAGGTAATCGATAGACCTTAAAATGCCTCGAGCTTAAAATCGTCATGATCAGATACTACTTCGGCATACCATGACGTTCTCAGAGCAAGTCTTCATACCTACATTTATTTACCTGTCCTATGATGTGTGTAGAGCGTAACCGTTTTATTAAGCAATATTATTGTAAAAATGCCAACTACTACAAGCTTCAACAATTATTTACTTCTCAGTCTATGTCTGTCAAGATTAGATTAAGTAAATTCTTGTCCTATGTATTTAAACAATTCTGTGTTAGCAGCCATTAATTTATTGTATTATATTATGTGTACCATATACCACTGTGAGTGGTCACATGGAAAAATAAAAGTTGAAAGTTGAAAGTTGAAAGTTGAATGAAGACATTGGCTGCCAGAACAATCTTAGAATCGGTGCTACCGTTCAAGGTCCCCTGTATATGAAAGAGAAAGAGAAAGATAAATAGTGTATTAAAGTGTACAACGTAAATGGTAATATTAAAACGAGTTTAAATTGTAAATTGTAACACGTTATGTATCAGAAGAGTGTGGATCGGCGCACGTGGTATGACACCGTTATTTAAACCATCAAATTTCAAGTGTAGGCCTATGCCAAATATTTAATAGACCCGTGTATTACATGGTATGACAATTAAACATACACGTGTATTACTATTACTTGGCATGACAACTATATATATATATATATAAACAGACCCGTGTATTACAGGTTTGGTATGATCATTCAAGTTCTGCCATCGTATTTGCAAGCAAAGAGAAACCAAACAATCATACTACCTTAGCTACAAACATTAATAAAATACTAAAATACTAGTATAGCATTTGACTATATAGGTGCAACATTGTAACATGGGCATTACTTTTCGCCATATTACACACGTCGAATTATGAGTAGGCCTACTACCTGCATATTTGTAGCACTGGTACATACTATATGTTACAGATAGTATTCATGTTAAAACATAGCTATAGAAATAAATTTACTTCTGTACCAAAGAGAACCAAAACGAATAGAGGCTTGGCAGCGCGTTGTATTAACCCTCTCCATGCTGAAGGCAACTGGAGATGCTCTAAAGAGCTGTATATGCGCCTAGTCCAGCAGGGAGAGGGTTAATGGATGTCTGTAGACAGATTATTCACGCTCCTTCTCCTTTCTCGAACAGTCTAATGGATTTATGAAATAGACTACTTCGTAAAAAAAGAATATTGTATGCAATGTGTTGTTAATCATCCATTTGTAGACTGCCTCCATTTGCGAGATTAACTATGATATGAGGCAGAATTAATGCTTGTTTTATTTTCTGACCTAGGATCGTCTCACAATATTCCAGAGTGTCGTATTAATGTTGAAATTATTCCAGTACATCAGCGTATATCTATAACCACGGATAGCTTACGAAGTGGAGTTAAACAGTAATGATTCTATTCATGCTATCAGCATTGCGTAACCACATCTCTAGTATGCGTAAATCATTATTGTATTGCATGGTATATTTTTCATTAAAATAACATGTTTTTAATTAAGTTCTAGGGTTTTAGGCTTAGCAATCGATATACAATATTTAACTTGTATTTAGTTCTCTAACTAAGCGTTGATCAACTTTCGGTGCATGTTGCAATGACTAATACTGCATTCACAGTGACTAACTTCATAGTGACTAAATCTGGCTTAATGACAAACATTGGCTTCACAGTGACTAACACTCGCTTCACTTTCGACTTATTTCGGAAACAAATTAACATTAAATTTACCAAAATATTTCCAACATTAATATATATTTTACTGTTCTACCTTTTTGTTATGGATCCAATTAGACATCATTATCTGGATTGAGGTCAACACTACTTTGAAATACTGTAACGGATATTTGGCATGGATATCAATAGTGGATAAGATACGAACACGTAAGATAATGCTTCATTGCCCAGAATAGAGTGCATTGTCGTTTGACTACAAGATAGCCTTGGTCGATTGATAGGTTACGATCAGTCCCATGCATCAACTAACTATGCAATTACTCTCAATTATGAACACGCAATGTTATATTTCTAAGAAAATGCAATCTTTAGAGATTTATATATGAAGATGGCCATGACGAAAATACTTGTAACAGCACTTTGTCGGGGTTGAGAAACCAACGGCTGTGGGTTCGGTTGTGACACTTTATTCCATGGTTAAGATC
>JAUTBX010084316.1:0-12197 GCA_032361465.1 Lepetodrilus tevnianus | reverse complement strand
GTAGTAGTAGTAGTAGTAGTAGTAGTAGTAGTAGTAGTAGTAGTAGTAGTAGTAGTAGTATATACATTTGTATATAAAATTAAGATAATCCTTTCTCTGTGTTCTTTATAATATGAGCAATGTTAATACTTCCAACGATGCATCATGACAGTCGTGTTTCCAATAGATAGGAATAAGAAAGGAGATTATTTCTAATTTTCTTTCCAGAGAAAGTCTTACTTTGATAATAATTCATGCTACATTTATTTTAAAATAGTAATCTGCCATTATAGATTTCCAAATAAGTGGTTCTAGATAATGTAATTCCTATCCGCTAGTTAGTATATATATACTAGTATCCACCCCCGTCCAAATCATGAAAATGTACACTGAAATACACCATATTAATTTTAATTTCAAGAGCACCATTCAATGTAATTATTATGTAATTAGTTATATATGTTAACATATTAGTATTTGATTGGAGAAATATGTATTATGTCCGTGCTGCATGGCTTATTGATGTCATACCGTAGTTGTCCCAGGTTTTTCTCCCACTAACTACTGTTGAACTACAGCTGAACTACTGTTTTAGTTTAAACATATGTATTGACCAAAATGTCATGAGATTGGATAAAAGCTAGACGCTTACGGGATCCGCTCTATAATATAATACAAAGACAATAATTAAGTTATATATGTACAAATGTATATAAATTAACATATTTATTACTTCAGGATGTGCCTTCGTGTTATTTCTAATAGAGCAATTAATTATATTTATGAAATATGAACTTCTAAATGGTATGGGAACCATCCCCCCCCAAAAAAGACGCACATTCATCAACGAAATATAGTGCCGCCTTCATCAAATTAACTTTACTCTATAAATTCAAAACTATAATGGGCTTTCTTAAAAAGAAAACACTTTATATTTAAATTTGAATAAATCAACTTGAGGAGAACACATAACTTAAAATACCGGTATTGGAAGAAAGTCCGCGCCTCATAATCACTGAAGGACTACAAGTATATATATATTTTTAAATATTTAGACATTAAAAAAATAACGTATTAATTTCACCTCATTCATAGTAAAAAAAATGTACTCGTTCATCATAAAGGTGTTAATCGTTTCGTACATAAACAAGTGCGCATGGGCTGATTACTTGACAGGTGACGAATGAATCGGTATAACATATCTCTCGTCACGACATACATGTATATCTCTGCTGGTTTGAGACAGACAAACGTATCTACGGTAGGATAATTACGTCTAATTGAGACCCAGACACAACGATAGGGCATACCACAAGAAACACGTCCAAGAACAGACACAAAGACAGGACATACCACAAGAAACACGTTCAAGAACATCTTGTGTCTGACTGGAGGGAACACGTGATCGTAACCGAAGGTACTATAGTATACAGTTGTATGTTTATATACTATATATATATTTTACTTTTTATTTTAATTGGGGTTTAGAGTCGTTTCCGAGATTCTTTCACTTACATCACGACTTGTCAATTTAGAGCAGGAAGAAACCCGGAACATCCGTAGCGCTGAATGTTGCAGTAAACCTGTGATTATGTCGTTTATGCAAATTACCCAGGTAATCGTTTATTAGTATTGTAAATCCAATTTAATTAAAATCATATTCGAAACTGACACACAGTAACAGTACAGTTATTACGCGTACGTGCATTCTTTGCACACCACAACATTGTACGTATTTTATGAGCATCATTCTGACCACTGGATGGTCTCGTGTACGCATCCGGAAGTCGGTCAAGCTAATGGAGTGGTCCTTCAAAATTAGAAATGTACATTTAAAATAAACTGGATGCGTAATTGCGTATCCTGTTTATTAAGGAAAAAAACCATATAAAAACAGTATTAATCTTGTGTATATAATACGAAGTGAAACAAACACAACCTGACACAAAGAAACATACACGCTGTCCTACATGTGTGTTTCTCCGGCAAACAGTAGTAAAGGCCGACAGATTTGAAGGTAAAGAGATACACATTTAAGGTATGTGGCCTTTTAAGATTATATTCCAGTTTATATTATTGATAACAAGAAAAAATGTATTACTGTATACATACTGTATGCCTACGTATTTAAACCCTACGTGTACGGTGAGGGATACTAAATACAGCTGAATAGAGATTAATATAGTAACTAATATAAATTAACATGATTAATACTAAATAGAGACTAATATATTAACTAATATATATTAAAATCATTAATACATTCACAATAATTTATTAAAAGCTATTTAATTTGTTTTTAATATTATTTTGTTTTAGCTTATTAAAATATATTTTATAATTCAAATACTGAAATTGAAATTATACGTCATCATTAAGATCGTCATGGTCTTATTGTTGATCTTGTTTATTTGGACACATGTCACGGCAAACTAGGAAATACATCCATAGCAGGCTACGTTCCGCTCGATGTGTTAAAAAAAGTCAAGAACATAGCGTGACAAGTTGACAAGAGTTGTTTATTAGTCATTGTAAATAGCTACTCCGCCCAACTTGTCATCTATCAACGTGCACTATATTGTAGCAACATATGTAAAACGTGATATTAGCAAGTTCATATAAAACAGTTAAATACGTTATTCCATATTAATGTCCATGTAGTTGGGATGGGATGGGATTTATTTTGCTTTGGGTATGAAATAATATATTTTAGAGACGTTTCAAGATGGTTTCGCTCATAACACGGTTGACAGAAATGATTTCCTAACAATTGAAATGAAAAACAAGTATACTATTTATAATTGTAAACAGAGTAGTCTACAAATAGCGACCCTAGCATATGAATAAATAATACCATGTATCTATTACATATAGGTACATTGTGTATATGTAAATTCAATGTTCATGCTGGCGAATAACAACAAATTGTTCCCCCAACAACTAGTTTCATCAATCGGTATGAGATTATCGATGTCGTGTGTATAATGAGCTCAATTTTAATGGGTTTGCAAGTGTAACATTTGGAGTAATATTAAGCTTCCATATTAAGAGGACACACACACATATACACATACACATACACACACACACACACATACATACACACACACACACATACACATACACACACATACACACACATACACACACACACATATCTAGACTTCATTTTGAGTGGGTATGCGGTAATTTTACCGGATGTATTACTTCTTTCACTGACGTACTGTTTTTTTTTATCGGAGCGGCTATGCGTCCATCGATAGTTAATACTTATGGAAGAGTCACTGGGCAGCTGATAAAACAGCTTGGTTCAGTGGCTATTGCGGAAAATACGACAAATTACGAGTTTTATCATTGCAGACTGGGGAATTGTGACACATTTTGCGACCGATAGGCAACCAAATCGGTCAAATTATGCGTGGTCTCCATCCTTGCAAATACCTGTCCTTCGTGACTATTTCAGCATGACACTTTCGACAAAGACCTGTTTCCGCCAACAGCAACTGGAATTCCATCACTTTCCGCTGAACAATGGTTCAGAGGTCAACAAGGATGGCCAATACGTGTTCCTCTAGAGGTATAGAACTGTCTCTATTATTATTTATTTTAATATTTATTTAATTTATTTATCAATAAATAGTGATTGAGATTCCTTTAGCATACATCTACTGCAGTGCTATGATTTGTCTTCATTATTTAGCAACTTCATTTGAACAATGAATCCCAAAACTTAATGTTTCACTATCCCTCCATGTGGAATTAGTTTTCTTATATTATATATAATAACGTTACGATTACATTTAATGTTGGAGTATGTGTTTGATTGATATTATTTTAATCATCTTTTATCTATTTCAGGAAATCTCTCAACAGAAATCTGAAGACAGGCTCTTGGCGGGAGATATGCCACCGGAGTGTAAGCCGGAAACCATTCCAGAGTGTCCCAAACCTGCTGAATTGCCCAGAGCTGAAGGAGGCGACAGTTCTAGGCCAGGTACATCTCACAGTGCTTCTCCATTTGTAATAATAACTCAACAAAAACAACAAAATCATATAATTACTCATATTTACATTGATTTACACACAAGTATATAATTTGAAGATTGTTAAATTTTGCTTTTTATATATGTTACACATGTATACCGTAATCAGGGAATAATATCATGTATATTCCCTGAAAAATTCAATGAATCTGTATATTAAAATGTATCTGATTAATGACTAAAACGAAATGTAGATAAAGAATTAAAGATAAATGGATATTTTATGTAAATGTCACCTTGTTTAAAAAGAATACATACATACACATACATACATCCGACACAAGAACAGTGAATATTTATCTATATTATCTGGCCTAATAAGATTATACAGATTCACTGACATTTTCAGGCAGTATACATTTTCCCTGATTATACACATTCACTGTAACATATATACTAGTATCTGCAAGCATTGCAATTAATTGCACACCTGGCAACCTTACACAAGTTAATATTATTTAACCATTGGGTCGACGTTATTACTATAATGTAAGTGTTATACACTTGAAAATATATCAATATTCGAAACCATGATAATTTTGCAGATCAATTGTCAAAATCTAAAGATGATCCGAACCCAAGTCAAGGAGTACAATACTTCAAAATGCAAACTTCTAAGAACTACCTGGAACCTATATCTCTGATTACCCCATGGAAGGTAGGAACACCCCCCATATAACACGTTTATACATTATGGTGATTAACTCTGGTAAATTAACCTAGATTTAATATTAAACATCTAAAAGTATGAATGTGGTTACGATGTAACATTTTGAATTAATAACTAATAAGTTAAATCAATGTTAAAGTAAATTTTAATTCCTACAATACTACGAACACGTGCGTTATATTTCATAATCATGATCCTTACTTATAATTTTAAGTTTCCATGATATGCCGTCTGGTCCCGAGATTACGACACTTGTATTCAACTGTTGAATGCGATTTCATTGTCAGCATAGATTTGTCACTCAAATTCCAATGGAAAATTTGATTTCAGCATGTATTTTTAGTTTAAAAATACGTTTCTTACCTCGGAATTTGAAAGAAAATAAACTAATCTTTGAACGTTTCAGTATTATGAATCTGTCCCGGAAGACTCGTTTGGCCCCATTGGGCTGTCCGTTTCATCACTGATCGACGACAAGCAGACCAGTGATCACAGCATACAGCTAAAACACACATCTACACAGGTAACACTCTATACCTGACAAAGTTAATTAAGAGCCAGTAGCCTGGTTGGATATCTATTTAGAGGTATATTATATTAATAACGATAAGAAAGTCTACAACCATTTTTCAAGAATGTTCGCGAAAGTTGCCTTTCTGACGCGAGCATGATATGATGCGCCGTCTATAGAGTGACAATGCAGTCTTGCAGATATCATCATTGGTCTGTCAATACCAGCCGGTACGTGCATGCTTACTGCAACATTCAGCGCTACGTATGTTACAGGTTTCTTCCTGCCATAAACTGACAAGCCGTGATAGAAGTCAAATAAACTTGAAAGCGGCTTTAGACCATTTTTTGTTTTAAATAGTTTGTACTATTGTACTATAGTTTTCAAGTGACGGATTAATCACATCTAACCAATAATTTAACAGACCATGCTTGCAACGGAGGCGGATGAGTTGGTGGAAGAAAACAAGCCAGGGAAAGATGTGCCAGAAGAAGACTGCTCTTTGCCCTCGCCCCCATCTGATGACACTTCTATAGCTTCTACAGCTCCATCAGTCCCCACACTGACAGATACAGGTACAGCTGCTGTGGACCTCCGCTGTAACACGAACCGTCATTGCATTGTACACATCGATGCTAATGTTACTATTTGCAAGATTAACGCCAAACTGAATTTAGTAGGGTTCATTGAAAGTGGAAAGGACTGTTTTCACTCCCCCACCCCCACCCCCTTCCTCTCCCCCCCTCCCCAATTAGTATTTATAAATACAAAATCCCTCAGTCAAGTATGACTTAAGATGCTCAACCTAAGAAAAACTAGAAGCCATCAAAAAATGGCAATTTACGAATCTCCAGAAGCCATGATTCGAATTTGACCTGTTTGTTTGCCTAGCTACTTAGCCTACTATCAGCAAAGAGAATAAATTCGAAGGAACTATTAAAAGTAATTCAAACTGTTACTAACCTATATGTTGTATGCTATCCTCTAGATCTTCTGGTGGTTGCAATATACATCTCAATACATATCCAATGTTGAAATCCTGCCCTATAACTCACTATCAAGATTAGTTAACAATATCACTAATGAGCCATTTTAATATGCATGCTATGTTCGTCATTTATTAAAACGTATTATCCAAAAGTGTACATGTCTTGCGCATTTCAGCAACATTGGGGAGTGATCGCAACCAAGATGAAATTGTGAGACTGTACAAGAAGCACAACTCAGGTGTTGCGAAGGTAGAAGTAGTAGTTGTAGAAATGGTACAGTACTTTACTACTTTATATATATCGCAGGTTTACTGCAACTTTCAGCGCTACGGATGTTGAGGGTTAATTCCTCCTGCGCTAAACGGACTAGCCTTGATATCTGAAAGAATCTTGAAATCGGTTCTACTAAACATCATTTAAGACAATGTATAGATAGTATATGCATGCTAATTATGATACCAGTAACATGTATCCATGCATACCCATATATGCGTAAACCACAGTGGGTGGCCATTGTGCGTCAGCGCATTAAATGGAACCGTAACAATTGATTGATGTGAAAAGTTGAACACTGTATTTTTTACTGTGCTGCCCATATTTAGAAGACTGATACCGGCGTCTATTTCTATCGAAGTTTCCCACGGGTATATTAAACCAACATTGACATATAATACTACTTGTGTTATTCACCATGGCTTGATCTACTATATTTGAGACATCATCAGGTGAGCAGCTTTCAGGCGGAGAACTGCCTTCAGAGAGTCTGCCTGAGAGCACTCCCAGCTGGCATACAGCTGCAGCAGCGTCTACAACAGATGCAGCTGTAGTCAAGCAGGTCCAGTCAGGTACAGCTTCAACAGTGGAATACATGCTAAAACATATTATTAGTAATTTTTAACTGTCTTGCATGCAGGCTACAGTGTTAACAGGCATAACTTTACAAGATCATGTAAGGCTGATTCTGATTCTAGATGAGCCTCAGGAATATAATCTGCAGTTCTACCAGATTAACAAGCCTTGTCCAAATGCATGTTCAATGACGAATAAGTAATTAATGTCGTCCTACCTTGGTCCTTGTATACATGTACATGTAATTGTTACTATTAAACAGTTCCGAATAGTCCTACCGCCATTTACTATTGCTGTTATAGACCCAACACTGCTACCCATAAAGAATATAAAGGTGAGGAAGATGAAAAACGTCAAAAACGTAAGTTCATAATGTCAATAGTTTTTACCGAACTTACATAGGAAATAAATCTTGCAAATTTAATATTTATATGTGAATAGAAGGCTGAGAAGCATCGATCATTACATTAAAAATGATGGTACACTGTATACCTATTTTCATGATGAAAAATAATCTCCTATTGATAGCGTTACAGTGTGACATTGTGTTTTAGTGAATATTTAGACTGTTTGACGTCTGGCTGTTCTATCCAACGTAATACGTAATATTTGTTATACATATCATCGCTAATTTGCTTTCTCATAGGCCGCGTAGTGTAGTTGTTGCTGGGGACATTGTGTACGAAACCGCATGTTTGTACTCCCCAAGGTCGGAAATACAGCTACCTTACAGTTACGCCATTTCGTACAGAATGGCCCTATCGCTAACTTTCCGAGTCGGTGTCTAATGTTAAGTTTACCATCTCCATGCTGGATTAACCACAACGTTATAGTGCCTATCCAGTTGCCTACAGTACAGCTGAGCACGGAGAGAGTTGTAACCCTTGCCAACGAGTTAATTCTCAAACTTCACGTAGCTCCTGCATATTAAATTATTTGACACGAATACTTTATATATTTAAACCCACAAGAACAACACTCTTATTAAACCAAAGTCTCAGGTTTCGCTCATTATTATTTATATTTGAACACTCGTGGCTTATGTTGTTAGTTGAGACCAACCTTCCAAATATCTGAATAATACATAGTTCAAAGATATTTTATTATTCTTAGTGTTGATTCCTTACTGATTATCAGCCATATGCACTGAAATGGGATATTATAGTTACATGTGCACCCATATGAACATTTCAATATTTTCACTCTACAGCAAATTACACCTTTCAATAATATATATCATGTATAACTCTGATCATGATTGTGTGAGTTATTATTATTTTTATTATTATTATTATTATTTTATTATGGGATATAAACAAGGAATTATCGAATCCTCATTCTGTTGAAAACGTATAATTAATAATATGTACATATAAATATAAAAAATTGAACGAATATTAAAATTTCAGAGAAGCTTACAAACTGATGCTGACAAGTTAGTGAGAGAAAAAAGGTCACCGAAGAAAGTGCCCGAAGACAGTCTTCATTCAGCCACATCTGATGAAGCTTCTATAACACCTTCAGCTTCCATAGTAGATGCAGATGCAGATGCAGATGCTGATGCTGATGCTGGTGCAGCTGTAGACAAGCAGGTTAAATCAGGTGCAGCTACAGTTATATAAACTCCACTTACATTCTAAAGACATACTATATACATCTCTAGACAACGGCCGCGTTCATAAATGTGTCGGAGATATGCATCTGTATAATCTGAATATTGCTGATTATTCAAACCTATATTAGTTTGTTTTTTAAATTATTGCATGTGTGTGTTAATAATCCATTTACCTTCTAAAGACAAAATATAAAAGTCAACTGCCGCGTTCATAAATACGTCCGAGAAATGTTACATAATCTTAATATGTCTCCAAACCTACATTTTAATTTTGTTTTATGTGTGCTAAATTAGATACAACAAGGCTACCCAAACCAAGGAAGAAGAAAAAGAAGATGTTTTTCAAGAAAGTAAGTTAACATAGTAGTATTATAGTTACATGGTAATACCGGTAGACTAATAGTTTAAGTTTACATAAAATGTTCAGCATTCAGTGATACCATATGCCTTACCTCCTCCATTGTAAATATATAGAATCAAAGTTAATGTTGACATAGTTCGTATAATCTATTTATGATTGCATACTTTATACGTGACAGATTAACACTATCCCTGCTGGATTAGGCACAATCACTGCTCTCTAGGGCATCTCCGGTTGCCTCCAGCATGTAGAGGATTAAATACATAAACTCTCTGCATGCATTGTCATGTACAAGATAATCTACGCCAACCCAGGAACTGACTTACCGGGTAATACGTATCCTCATTCTTTGTCTTTACATATAAACAAATTAAACCATCTTCTTCAGGGAGTCGTCAAGACTGAAGACTGCGAGTTACTGGACAGCAAGACTGCAGCGAAGGACACGCGTGGACAGAGTCTCTGTTCTAATACGTCTGACGAGTTCTACGTAACACCTGCATCTTCTATGGTAGATGTCGTTGAGGAAAAGCCGGCTAAACCAGGTACAGTGAGTGGCTGTTGCGTCAGAGTTCCCTGTGGCGTAGCAAGCTACAGGAAACCCGGACAGTACACTTGCAGTGGTCGTGCATTCTAAATTTTTAAAAACACGAGCTAATTTAGACTGTTGTCAGAGTTCATGGCCAGGCATGGCAGTTTCTCGCGGAAAACCACTAATGTATTTGTCTAGGGGTCGATTGGATTGCTCTGGACATGTTTTGGGGTCTATATCCCTCATACAGACTCCTAGACGAGACCCTGTTTTCCGCTGAAATAACAATTGTCATGCATGCATGGCATGGTTTCGAGATATGTATCTCATTATCGTTGCAGAAGAGCACTGGGTATCGTTTCTCGAAGCTCTCTTAGCCGCTAAGGGAGTCAGTGACCATAGCACTCTTAGAAATGTATTAGCTATCGGCAAAGAGAGTGCTATGGGTCCCTTAGCGGCTAAGAGAGCTTCGAGAAACGATACCCTGAACTTTATTTCTCTCAGGCTGGTACGGCATATGAGGTACACAACCAGTGATTGAGCTTGTAACTGTTAAGCTGGATTCATACTTTTAACGGCGCAACACGTTAGCAGACGCTTACCGGCGTAGCTTCCCCAACCATGAAGCACAATCTAGAGTGTTTGGGGACTGGTACATCGGTAAGCGCGTGCTAGCGAGTTGCGCCGTGTGCGGCCGTTAAAAGTATTACTCCAGCTTTACGTGAATGCATCTAACGTTTACGTAAAATACAAAGGAAGTTAAATAGTACGAGGTAAAAGGCATATGCTAATAAGTCTACTTTCCTCCTACATGACTATGCCCGCAACCTTATTTTCTGTATGTTCATTTAGATACAACAAGACTGCCTAAGAACAGGAAGAAAAGGAGATATTTTTTCAAGAAAGTAAGTTAGTAATATTATTTGGTATGCAAGTTTACTCAGAATTTCCGTGCGAAATAGACATTATTTGGCACCATTAATGTTGTCGTCTGATCATGATCGTAATGGCGATTGCCGCGTGCATTTGAAAAATGCTGCTTAGAATCAGTGTGCTTGGCGATTTAAAAAAAAATGTTGGCTGGGCATGCACGACGTAACTACCGAGTCATCCGGTGAACATCAATGTCAATGAAAACCTGAGTACCATTACAGCAAAGTTCTTTTGCATAACATACTTTATAATGATCTATATTGATAACTGTACCATCTACAGTATTCACTCATCATTGGCCAAGATACAAAAGAGACCTAAGAAATTATATTACATTTACTAGTATATTACGATGTCGGATGGACACGGTACCATTTGGTACTATAGTCAGTAGATTACCCTTATGCAATCCGTTCAATAATTCTATATATGATGCTTAAACTGTGCTATTATGTTTCAACAGTGACAGTATACTCATTCTAATATTGGTATTCCTAGTTTCAGTGAAAACCTCGTACCCTCTCCCTACTGGATTAGGCACCGGCACTGGTCATTAACTTTAGTCTGTCCATGCTGTAGGCAACCGGTGATGCCCTAAAGAGCAGTGTCTATGCCTAATCCTGCAGGGCATGTTCAGTTGCCTCCAGCATGGAGATGGTTAATATGTATTTTATTTGGTATTGTATAATTTAGGAGAGTGGTTTCCACTTACTTTCCGGGTAGTTAAACAATGAGCTTGTTGTTTACCGATCCCACAATGCCATGCATTATTCAATATTGATATCTAAAACATTTTTGAATAATAATATTGAATCATCTGCTTCAGAAGATCACCAAAAAAGACGCTGACAAATTAGTAGTTAAAGAAAGGACGCATTCTCCAAAGAAAGAGGTGCCTGAAGACAGTTGCGGTACATTCGATGAAGTTCCTCTAACACCAGTAACGTCTGATGTGGATGCAGTTGCCGCCAATCCGTGTAAATCAGGTACGACCAAACAGTTTTTACTATCAAATATTCTAAGTGAATCGTCCATTCATATATCTATATTTATCAAACAATATGTCTCCCGGGAGTGTGATAGTATCACTGATACGCCCATTCAATATGTTCACATGACCTATACAACTAGTTCAATATATTGCGGACAATAAACGTATACAGACTCTTCAGGAACATACAGATCATGATGCATTGGGAGAAGAATGTCACTAGATTCCACAGTTCCGAAATTTGGTAGATAGGTTCAGCACAATATATCCCCTTAATTTATGTATTTAAAATGTAGGATACAATGAGACCCCGATATAACGGTCTCCGACATAACGGTTTCTCCACTTACCGGTCAACTTTTAACCAATACGGATTTCCTACTACATGCTATAATTAAACATGCATACATTTGAGATAGGACATAATTTCATATATGATCCATACTAACTACCTACGAGTATGTCTGTAATACTGACTGTTACCTACATGCTATTCTTCCTTGTTGTTTTCATAGATACAACAATCCTGACCAAGAAGAAAAGGAGAAAGAGAGTAAGTTAGAAGATTATTTTGTAAATATAAATAGTACTAAATACAAATGTTAGGACATATCATCGTCAATGCAATACTATCTGTACTGTTACACCTATCCTATTTTACGTGCGCTTCTTTTAATTTCATACTCAGTAGAAGTTTACTGTTAAATCTATAATATTATACGTG
>JAUTBX010084094.1:0-12200 GCA_032361465.1 Lepetodrilus tevnianus | reverse complement strand
AAGACCACGTCCTGCTGCTGGCCATGGCCATGGCTCCAGGGAAGCAGCAGCCCTGACCCAAAGGCAGCAGAGAGGCAGAGCCCAGCAGGCAGTGAGGGGCAGCCCCAAAGGGCCACCGGGACTGCTCCTGCATGTGGCAGCTGGGCTCTTGGCCCTCCAGAGGAGATGGGAAGAGACTGCAGCTGACACCCACAAAGTTCACAGTTTCTTTATTCTATTTATCCACAGAGAACCCAGTTCTGTAGGTATATTAGATGATTGGGTGACAGATAATAAATAATTAGTAGGCAGGAAGACACGAGTAGAATTCAGTCAAAATCACAAGTTTAAGAAATAATTTAAAAATAATACAAGAATTACAAGCTGTTGTATGAAGAGGTTTTTCAGAAAACCTGTCTGTCCTGTTCGTTTTATAGGCACATTATTGATGCCAAAGAAACATGTGTCCAAAGATTGTCCACAAGGCTTCCTTGAGCTCCTGGTTCCTCATGCTGTAGATGAGGGGGTTCAGTGCTATAGGCACCACCATGTACAGAACTGTCACGGAATATTCTCTACAGGGGCTACTTGCACTGCTACAGCTCATTTCTCTGTCCCAGCCACAGGAGCCGGAGCAGCTGCAGGAGCAGGAGCTGGAGCAGCTGCAGGGTCCATCATAGGGGTCGGAGTGGCCGTTGGATCTGTCACAGGACTTGGAGTGGCCGCAGGGTCTGACACTAAGTTGGTAGTAGTATCAATTGCAGCTCGATAGGCATGGGCCAGACCCCAGCACACTACAATGATTTGTGTCACTTTGGAACTGCCAGAGTCATGACACCATTTTTTGAAGCAGTCTACCCATTTTTTAGGATTTTGCAGTTGTTCAGGGGAGAATTTCCAAAACACTGGTGGTGCCCACTGCTCTAGAAACCTGCCCGTATCCTCCCACACTCCCTGCCACTCACAAGTGTCCCGCCTCAGGACAGATCTCTGGATAAAATTCCTAAGTGGTTGTTTAACCTTTAACAAAACCTGAAGCACATTCAGGAGACATAACAACAAGACCATGCTAATCTGAGTGTCCCAAGGATATTCAACGTCATGGAGAACTATTGTAACGAGCTCAGAGGATAAGAGGGAGGTGAAAGAGAAAGGAAGGTTGAATGAGTAGGAAACAATATCTCCTTCTTTCCTCTCCAGAGTTTGGCTCCCTGACAAAACAAAACAAAAAAAAAAACGCAATAGGTGTAATTGTTTCCGAGATATGCTTTCCAAAGTATAGAGTTGATGACAGTGCTGAGTACAAATACCAGGTTAGGGTCATGACCAGAAATTTCATCATATCATAAGGCACTGTTACACCACCCAGTACTGTAACAATCTTAAACCAGAGCCAGGAAAGGATAAACAGCATGACAGCGAGCACATACAGAAAGTAACATGCTATAAAACTCAGTTTGGAAAACAGGTGCAGCAGATTTGATATTAAAGCAATCAGCATTGTGACTAGCAACTATTATGCAGGTTTAATAGTTATACCAATTTTAGTTTAACACATTCTGGTCAGATCTGTTGTTATCTCAACCCTTTGTGCCCCATGTTGGGTGCTAAAAAGGATTGTTGTGGTTTAACCCGGCTGGCAGCTAAACACCACACAACCATTAGCTCACCCTCCCCCCTGCCTCTCTGGGATGGGGGAGAGAAATGGGAAAGTGAAGCCTGTGAGTTGAGATAGAGACAGTTTATTAAGACAGGACAATAATAATAATAATAATAATAATAATGATGATGATGATGATGA
The DNA here is from genome assembly GCA_032361465.1 of Lepetodrilus tevnianus. Taxonomy (NCBI): domain Eukaryota; kingdom Metazoa; phylum Mollusca; class Gastropoda; order Lepetellida; family Lepetodrilidae; genus Lepetodrilus; species Lepetodrilus tevnianus. The sequence continues at coordinate 10,420 of JAUTBX010084094.1, read as the reverse complement.
TGATGATAATAATAATAACAATACTGGTGCATATTTAAGCGAAGCAATGGAAAGCTCTTTCAATCTTAATAATTATTAATATCTATATCATGGCAATACAAATACATTGTAAATTGAATTTATTACAGGAACATGATGATAAGATGACAGATCCAGTGAATTTGAATTTGAATATTTTATTGAACCGGAAGTTGCAAACAATGAATTCCAAGTGAGAGCCTTCCACGTTTCATCTAATACAATCTTAGGGTTAGTGGTGAGCGCAAGAAAATACAATACTTATAGAAGCACTTTGTGGAAAGCGAGACTGAAAGTAAAAGTGTGGTGAGTTAGTTAGAAACTAAGGGCAACTAGAGCTACGACAGAAAGAATTCTACTGAGAAAGTATATAAAAAAAATTGTATACAGAATATGTTAGCGTTCAGTTGTTAAAAAAATAACAAGGGATATTTCTACATTGCATTTTATTTCTCAAATATGTACAAAAATACGTAAATTTATATTCAATTCAATTCAATTGCAACTATGAATTTCGACTGATACATTTATTTTTCATAACCTGTTGAGTAGCTGTTGTGATTCTGTTATAAATAAGGGAAATGAATAAAACAGGCTTTAATTCTACTGAATATCGTAAGTACTAGGATATCTTTGATGATTGTATGAATTTCAAGAATATATTCATGATTTCTCTATTCTTTACAACTAAACAATACTTGGTGTAGCACCAGATATGTACACCTGACTTTAGTGGAGATATAATATATTTTGTAAAATAAATATTGTACCAAAATTCAATGTTTCCAAATCTACAAGAAAATAGTAATTGCCTACTAAGTATGAATACAATAATTAATTACTTAAAATTTTGACCTCGTATGCTATAAATCACATACATTATATCACATATTATATCACAGTTAGGCCTACCTTGCTGAGTATAAACTTCTGTTATAAATACGAAAATATCGAAAAAGAACAGATTAGCTGATACTTTAATTTGGCGACTTTGCTATCAGCATAGTAATAATCCTCATGTTTGGGGAAGTGAATAAATCTCAAATACATGGAATGTATTGGCATCCATTCCGCAAACATCACAGCCATGCACGTCTGACAAGAAGATAGGCCATACCGACCAATCATATACGTGATCACATATTACACTATTTGAACTGTCCAATCAGATTCATGATGCCACGAGATTCAGCATATGAGTGGTGCAGTTTAAACGACAGACTAATATGATTGGTTCAGAACAATTTATGGCTATGAGTGGAAGACTCTCCTTGGTTCATCGCTATGGCAACGTCAAGGTTTAAAAGTTCAAGGTCAACTTGTTTTCTCTAGACGTCAGTGGTACACATAATAGTTGGATCCATCATCTATCGTCATGTTGGGATTTTTGTATATATCGGTTGACTCTGTAAACGTAAATTATGTCAATATTAATATGTTATTACTAACTTTATTGTCTACAACGTCTATATTATTTACCAACTATAGGACTCGTACACATACATGTACTTATTTGATTGGTCTAGAACTATACCTTTTCAGAACTTTAAAGATGCACATATCATGAAGCTAATATAACGAAACAAATTAATTAGACTGCAATACATAATAATACTAATGAGTGGATGTCATAACAAAAGGCCGAACATGGAATACCTGAAATAAAGTAGACATTATTAGCACACATCAAACAGACCGATACACTCACCTCCTCGATGACCTCGTGACCCTTTACTGAAAAGGATAAAAACCACCCCTGTAAATAATAATAACAAGAATAGAAATTTGGCCACGGAATTACCAAACTTTTCTGAGTACGATTTCATGCTTAATTCAAAATTTTGTTCACAAATACCCATATCAAATTTGAGCTTCAGCAGGAAATCGTACTCAAAAAGTTTCGTAATCTCGGGGCCAGATCGTACATATCACCATTAGTATAGAAGACGATACACTCATTCCATTACCACTGTTCATAGAATGCAAATCTAGAAATGGTTGTAAAAAACATTAATAGTTTACTCTTAGTGCATGTTAACACAGTGTATATATATATATATAATATATTTTAAGGTATATATTTATATTTGGCTGTACTGTTTCAAGAAGGTGTAATGTCATTTTCATCAAAATGTATTTTCTTATTAAGTAAAATATTAATTACGTATACTACCTATACGATATATTTATTTAACAGTTAGATCTATATAACGATATAGTTTGTTTGCTAACTTTAATAATGATTTAGTAAGCACTATAAACATGTTAGCAAATAATATGATATATATTTCTGTAAATTAGTGTAATAAAGACGCTATTATTACTATTCATCCATTAGTTATACTGTGTAGTTTAGAACTATTCTCTTCATGCAGGTTACCGTTTGGTTAAGAAAATAGGTTAGCAAATTTGGTTAAAGAGCTTAGTTAGATACGTTATACTTAAACTGAGTTAACTATACATGGTTTTGCCATTAGGTTATATTTTTTTCTACTATTCATGCTGTGAAACGGATGTAAATATGTTATTAGAAAAATTCAAATCAGTATTAGTTTTCAAGAAAACTAAATAATATTTTAGTAATCACTAGTTCTATTTCTTTTCTCTTAAACAATTACAATACTACTACATGTCCATTATATAAAGAAAAGAGAAACATGAAACAAAGAATGTTTTAGAATTAAGTTGACCACTAGGATTAATCCACAGACCCTCCTCAATCATACGAAACATAGCGTACGAAAGAGGCGCCATGGTCTGTGTGTCGAGGATGACTACCAAGACAGTCTCCTGGTCGTGTTAGTGAAGACTAACTGTATAACTTACATAGAAGCGTCATAGGATGGGAAGCCGGCTCCAGGCATGGCCGTGTGGTGGTACATAGCTGGGGCCGCCGGGGCCGCCATTGCACCATAGTGGTGGTGGTATACTGGCCGCGGATACTGCACATAACATAGCACACAGAGGGTCAACATAGCTCAACATCAGTCAATACATGAGAAACACACGACAGGTAATAGTCACGGTTAACAACTTATGGTTCCGGGTAACATTACTCGAAGCTCTCATATCTACTACAAGACCACAACGACTCTCGTAGCGATCTCTAATACATCGCGATCGAGCACTTACGAGAGAGATGTGGTCTCATAGAGGATATGACAGCTTCGAGAAACGATAACCTTTTCAATACGTAATGGCCTTACAACGTATGGATCAATCTGATTTTCAAGAACTACAGTTTCAACGTTATAGTTCAACTAGGTTAGTAGCATACAGAGTTGTATTGGGGTAGACGTTAAAGCTATATTTGACATTGTCCATTACTAAAACTAAATTGCATATATAGCGTCCATTTTAGCAATAGTAACAGCTTCTTAATGTGAAATGCATTTCTTCAAGAACGAAACTATGGAACAGTAAGTTACAAGTCGAAACCAGACTTCAGCCAAACACTTGATGGACATATTACAACGTATGGTTCCAATCTGATGTCAATAACTAGTGTTATAACGTATAGCTCATCCAAATACAGTACAACCTGATGACGGGAGGCATACACTTATAGTTGAGCCAGACACTTACAACGTACAACGTATAGTTGAGCCAGACACTTACAACGTATGGTTGAGCCAGACACTTACAACGTATAGTTGAGCCAGACACTTACAACGTATAGTTGAGCCAGACACTTACAACGTATGGTTGAGCCAGACACTTACAACGTATGGTTCAGGAGCGACTGCCGGGGCAGCTACAGGGTAGACCGGCGCCTGTGGAGGGGCGAGGTTCTTTACCATAATTTGTTGCATGGCCATATTGTGCATCTGAGCATTTTGGAACATCATCATGTCCATGAAATCTACAACACGCAGGAGAGGAGAGTGTGAACGCGGGGCCGGGAAGAGGTACTTACAGGAGGGGCGGCGGCCATAACCGGAGACATCATCGGTTGCTGCTGAGGCTGGTTCAAGTTCTTCACCATCATCTGCTGCATCGCCATGTGGTGCATTTGTGCATTTTGCATCATCATCATATCCATGAATTCTAGAAGGTACGACGTGCATGGGGTATAGATATGTACATGTTAATCTTATGTTGGTATCGTGTAGTTTGATGCTGATGATGTCTTAAAAATCTACAACATTGCAACGAAAGTCTCGTCTATCAGAAACACTAGCAACGTTTGCGGACTGTGTACACAATTTGGAACTCAAGGTACCGATATGTGTTAAACCATGACCTTTTATGCTAACGAAATTTCTGAATACGGTAGATCAAGCTAATAGCGATATCTTGTCATACTTTGATTTTCCATTATGACCAATGGATGCCATTATTGAATTAGAACCAAGTATCAAAGTTTACGAAGGATGTAATTTAAAGAACGACGGCGTAGACATGGTGTCCTTTATTGAAACCAAGACATTAGTTCTTAGAATCAAGTATATTTACTAGTATTCAAGTGTACGGACTGCAACTCAATAACGACGGCGTAGATCTCATATGGTAACCATGATTAAAATCCAGACATTAGTTATTAAATTTAAGTATGCAACTTTACGAAAAACTGCTTTGCAAGAACTACAGCGTATAAAGAACATTCTCCCTCGTACTTTGCGGCAAGTGAACTACAAATACAGCTTCAACGACGTACCGCTTTTATTGAACAGACTTCCCTTCTCCTTCTCCGCGGGTCTGGGTCCCATCCAATCCAGAGTCTGGTACTGCGGCATTGTGGCGATGATGGGGGGTGACTGTATCGCCGTGTACTGGGGGGTTATCACAGGGGGCTGGATGATCGAAGGCTGGATGATCGAAGGCTGGATGATCGGAGGCTGGATGATGGTTGGCTGGATGAATGGAGGGGGCGTGGCTATTGGAGGTAACGTGTAGTGTTGGACCTGAGTCTCTGGCTGTTTGAACTTGTGCTCGATCACATGCTTTATTTGAGACATACTAGTATCTACCTCTGGGTTTGAAATAATTCCTAAAAATAATGAAAAATAAAACAAATGTCATGTTTCATAATTATGTATCGAAGTTTTAGATACAACTTCCACATGCACAATGCTATCTAGATATATAAGATATATACATATTATTTATGAAAAAAGTATCTAGTTGAAGAATCATCTTCAAGTTATTCTATCATTTAGTTAACCATACATCCGATCTTTTAAGATGTCACATATACTGGTTTGGCTAAGATGTGCATTCAATGGCAAGTACTTTACCTCTAACTACTACGTAAGCAAAACCTTTATCTAAAATCGCATTCTTTTGAAGGAAGACAATCTGAAGACAATCTGAAGACAATCTAAAGACAATCTAAAGACAATTTTATGACACTAACATTGCAGAACAGAACAGAGGTGTGAGTGTCGTGTAGAAATGAAAGCAGACAGGGGTAACAACTCCCAAAGGAGCATCATCATCTGTGCATCAAGTGGGTGTCAGTGGTGCCGACCACAATCTACGTGCAAAGATGCCACAACCACCACTCTCATACCAGAACCTTTCTCCCCGTCCTCGAGGTGGGGTCGCGTGGGGCCAGGGGCACTTCCTGGGGGTGGGGGACCACAACCCGGTCCTCCATGGTCTGTATGTCAAACAGGACTCCATCATTACCACCCAAATACATGTACACCGTCAAGTATTCATACTTTCTTGTAGTATAGAGCATGTACGTTAGACAAGGGATACACGATTATGTTAGCACACTGGGCTCTGTTGTACAAAATGGCACAACTCTACGGTAACCGTAATTCCAACCCTAGCCATAGATTAAGGTCGGAGCTACTTCGGTTCATTTATTAGAGATGACATTTTTGTACAGGAGTGCACTGATCTTTGTCCCAGACGTTGGAGGCGTTTAGTTTGCCTAGTCCTTGTCAAAGACGTCTCGTGGCAATCTTTTCGATGTTTGACAATTTTGGAGAAGTATACATGTTTCCAAAGATGTCAAAAAGCATTAAAAATCGAAATATATTGCTACGAAACGTCTTTGACAAAGGGTCATTCTTGGAGGCAATAATGTAAAAACAAGATATACAAGTTCGAAAAGTAAAATGCTCCCAACGTCATTGACACGAACTAATATAATAGTCAGACCAGGATTAGATATTACGAAACATCCTTTTACCACAAAAGCAAGCTTTCGTTCCCAAATCTCCCGTTTAAATTTGAGCTTGACCTCAAAAGGTTTCGGAATCTCGGGGACTATGTTAAAAGGACATCAGACCGAATCTTAGTTCAGTGTATGCCATGAAGTATGAAGACACCCTGGTATTGCTAGCGGTGTTTGAAGACACTCACGTTTCTGTTTGGTGACGTAGTTACAGTGGTAGTGTCTGTGTAGGTCTGGCAGTGAGTGTCTCGAGGGTGGGGGGAGTGGTGTGGGCGTGTAGCGACGTCGTTCTGTCTGAGATTTCGGACGTACTGATTCAAACTGAAACAAGAAAACCATCACAGAAGACTGAATATGCATCATATGCGAGACATGCCCTAGCTGATTATAGGTACCGTATGTGCATGACATAATATATACATTTGTACCTACATTTTGTGTTCTCTATCCCATTTCACTCAATTTCTATATTTTATCATGTTTCTCTCTTTTCCATTCCCCCCTCTAGTTTACTCTTTCCTATCGTCTTTCTCCCCTCTCGTCTATCTCTCTTTCCATCCCTTACCACTGTTAATCGTTTTAGGGTTAGTACTGCATTATGGAAAGTTGAAGCATAGATTACATTTTACCAGGCACCGACATTTAGACACTTTTCGTACGATTTCATGCTCTTCAAAGTTTTGTTCACAAATCCCCTTTTAAAACTTTAGCTTGAACATGAAATCGTACTCAAAGGGTTGCCTAATGTTGTGGCCAGCATCCCCCGATAGAGGTCGTACGCCATTGTACCGGAACACTCACTCTGATTCTGTCTAGAAGTTCTTGCCTTCTGAGCATAGCCTGCTGAATCTTCAGCTGATCTACATTGTCATCACTACCTGGAAGAACAAGTTACAAATACTTTCATAGTAAATCTATCTCACTAAACTCAAATCCGAAACTGACGTTCAGCTATTTGATTGATAATAAATGGTTCTTCAATTAATAGAAAAAGTTCGTTAAATACAAGTAATTCTTTATATTTGACATAATTAATTGTGTATGTCCTTTCTGAATGACTCGATATACTTATATTAATAAAAACACACATCACAGATTCGTGTGATTCTAAGGCAATATTGAAGTCGATGGTTTAGAGAGAACTGACACAAATAGGATGACTACAAGATTTGGACACATTGCAATTTGTAACAACTTCATTAAAACATCACGAGTTTGTCTGGTAGTTATTGCTAATAGTTGTTAGCACCTTATTCTTGCATTTCAAAACTATATATTTCGATATTTAGTTTCTTATTGCATTTTAGAACTCTAAAGGTTTGCAGCAAATACATCTTAATGATTGACAATAGGATTGTGGGTGTACTTTTGTGTATTGCATTCCTCATAATCCACTCATACTCACTGGATGCGCTTGATGGACCGTGGTGTATTCTACCCCGTTCATTTGCAAGTTTCTGAAAATAAACAAATAGAACATTTCAAAATATTAAACGTAGAAGCATTTGCAATGAGTGAACGATGTCTTCAATCTAATGGCAGCTAATCCTTGTCAAATGAACCGTGACATCAAATTTCAAAATGGCTGCCAGTCAAAGACCATTGGAATGCATACAGGAAACTAACACACAAAAAAGAATTCCCTTGAATTATTTTTTCTCGGTAATGTTTCAAGTCTATTGTGATTCAAACCTCAAAATACGACTTCTAACACCCGAAGCCAGGAGTAAAGTACAGTACGTACAAGAAGGCGTTGGTAGGTGTGATTTCCATGTCAGATATGAACGGCAGCAAATCATAAACGGTACAAACAATCCTGAATGATAAACCAAGAATGGAATTGGCGTAAAGTAAACAGCTTCAAGATAAACTATCTTACCTCGGTGTTCTAGTTACATGGTCGCATAGCCATCGTATAGGATTTACGTGTCCGCCATGTTTAATATTAACAGCTTCTAGCAATTTGTTCCAACTCCTCTCTTCATATGGGAAAACACTGTGTAGTTATGACTACCTATTCACTGACGAGACTGTGGTACCCCAATAGCGTTTGGTACAATTTCAATACGAGCCTAAGCGCTATGGGCCAACATGACTATGGTAAGGGGTCAGGCCTTCTGTAGTTTACTGTGCGTCATTCAAAGACAGGGTTTCTTTAGTGTATACTACAGAACAAACATAATGCATTTCTTTAGCCAGTTCTCACCGTGAAGTGGTGGTATTGGCAATGCTAAACTGTGGATAATTCTTTGTGTGCTGTACATACTTGTATGCAGAACTTACGACTAGGGAAATCACTTTGTCCTGTGCGGACCTATGTTTGAGCAGTCAAAGGTTGGGAGGGGCGTCCGTATTAGATATTAGAAACATAGACACGTTTAGCGGTTTCACTTTTAATATTTATGTCTAACATAAGTGAGTGTAGATATCATTTACAAACTACCCGTTATATCATTAGGTTATTCATTGTTTATTTATTGATTAATTTAATTATCTTTTTAATATATAAATTTACGAAATATGCCTTTAAAAGATTACTACTACAACTCTACTACTACTACTACTACTACTACTACTACTACTACTAATAATAATAATAATATATCAATATAGAATTAGTATTAAAACATTGCAATACTAAGTAAAACATCGTAAAGAGAGACAACCTTTCGTCTGTTATAACATATTTCCTCAGTAGTATAGCAGTATGTACTATTGTAAACGTTTGTAGAATTCATAGAAACACTATGACGGATTTGAGATTATAAAGTCATTTGGCGTTTTGCGCCATTGTCCATATTTTGTAGCATTGCAACTAAATGCTTTAAATGGGAGGAAAACATGCAGCAACTACATGTATGTGTTTCGAAAGCATCCATAAAATACGAGTACAACGTCGTAAGGAATGGAGCACTAATGTTTGGAAGTAGCTAATAATAATAATATAAATATTTATAAGCATTCTATTTGGTAAAAGACTCCATTTCACACCTACTGCTATTTCATAAACTATTTAAGCATTTATACACACTAACAATGATAATGCATACGTTGGTGAACACGTTATAGAATGTTCATACGGTGGTGCTTTTATGAGTTTAATACTAATCTGTAAAGGTATAGTTGTGCTTTTTTAATCATTCAAATACTTACGAAACATATATATATAAATTGTTAAATTCAATACATCTATATAACAAGTGTATTATAATTTTAGCGAATAATTCGCAGTACACTCGGGTAGAATATAAATCCACACAGAACATGTATCAATCTGTCACATGACACACTCATATACACACGCCAACCAGTAGTTCCAATAGATGTGCTAATGTTCTCAATATTGAATATATATTCCAGCAAACATGCCCTCACACCTTGTATCACGGTAAATATCGACAGCTTTCCATTTTTTCCCGGTAGTCCAAGTACAGAATATCCTTCTCTTAAGTCATGGCGAAATTGAATTTCACTGATCCTCCTGCACGCCGAAACCTTCTTTGAAACCAGATCAGAGAGCGGTCCTATTCCAAAGACCCGTGGTAGCTATCTGTTGTGCGCAGACTTATTGCAGCGGGTCACTTAAGCGGAACATACAAATACATTTAATGCACGCATACGCTCCCTTCATAAAGTTCGGCTGTCAGGAACACGGTATGACGGTCTGCCTCTATATATTGTACTCATATTGCCGGATTTCTAACGGTAAACAAAATGTTTTCTTTATTGAGGACAAAAGGTGTCATGCCAACCTGTTCATAGTCCCAATTTTCCGTCAATCCCGCGGTTATTTATACGGTGATTATATTATTCTCTGTGGCTTTGAGACGAGGCTGTGTACAATACAAGACAAATCACAGGTATTCATATGACACAGACAGTTGGAAACTGTCTTAAAGACATGCACATATATGTGTTCTCTTATTGAGGAAACACTGTGGACTTAAAATTAGTTAATATTTTGATGACGATCCTTGAAAACAACATAGCGATACAGGGATACATTTCAGTACATTCTTAGATAAATTATAGTCCCGAAACCATATCATAAACAAAGCCATAATTTATTTAACGCGTTCACATTTTATGCGACTAGATGTAGAAGACATAATATATCTATTGTTCACAAGAATTACTTATACATATACGTTTATCAACCTTTCACTCAGCCTTTCACAATCCATAACTATTAATAATAATAATCTAAAAATATATAATAATAATAATAATAATAATAATACTACTACTACTAATAATAATAAATATATAGTA